>JAHBMJ010003776.1:0-72500 GCA_018398765.1 Chromera velia | reverse complement strand
TTCTCACTGTTCACCTTCCTCTTCCTCTCCACGGCTGCGGGGGGGGCACAGAATGTAAGCGTGGAAGAGGGCCAGAAGAAGTACGGGATGGGAAGAAACGAGTGGGGAGACAGAAAGAACATGAAGGAATGATTGAACGGAAAAACACAAAGAAGGAGCATCAATTACCTTCTACAGTAAACCAATTCCGCTGTACAGCCTGTGGGCACCTTTTGAAAGCGCAGAAGAGATCGTGTCGTTTCACTGGCTTGCTTCATGATGGACTCCCAATCTTTGTCCTTTCGTTGTTACCGTCGTCTCTTCTCTGTCCACATACCTTTCAAGTTCTCCACTGCCCTCGTCGCTTTCTCTCTAGAGTGATTCAGTCAGTTCCCATGTGACAGCAAAGTTGATGTTTCTGGATGCCCCTATCTGTCTGTATGTGTGCCTGCAGGCGACTGTGCTCGGACTGTTTATCATTTCCATCTCCGTCTCCACCGCGGTGTTCCTCATTCCCGTCTCCTTCCTCCGGTGGCTCTTCTGCACAGGGATCTGCCAGGTTGGCCTGTATGTGTCTGTCTTGTTTGTATCTTTCTATTTTCTGCCCGTCTGCCTGCCGACTTTTTCTGTGCTTCTGTCTTATTTTATGTCTCGGTTGTTCATGTGAAAAGAACAAGAGAGAAAAAAAGAAAAAATCATCCAGTCTCTCGGTTTCTCCGTCTGAGTGTGCCTCTTTCGGTATGCATTTCTATCTGTCCGTCTCTCTGTATTTATGCCTACCTCTCGGTTAGGTCCCTGCTTGTCTGTATCCAAATTCTCTTTTCTCTTTTCCGAAAATTCTCAGTCGAATCCTCTTGTTTACCCTCTCCGCCCACCTCTTTGCTTTGCAGCGTGACCCTGTGAAGGACGCAGTTTTTTCTTTTCGTGAAAAATAATTTTGTATGAAAGTAAATGCAAAAACTTTGCAGCGTGACCCTGTGAAGGACGCAGCTTTTGAGGATCTCCCAAACTACTACGTTGCTCAGGTCGGTGTATACTGCAGGTGGTTAGCTTGGCTTGATGCGCGCATCCTTTTTTTCCTTCTTCCTCTGATCGTCTGTGTCTCTGTGCCTTTTTCTACTGAAAATTCCCCCTGATTGCACGTGATGACATTCTCCATCATTTTGTTTTTCTTTCTCTTTCTCTCTCTTTATGTTTTGTCTTTTTGCAGGGAATTTTTGCCAGGGACTTCAAATATCACATGACCAACCCGATCTACAAGGTCTGTCTGAGCAGTCAGAGCGCGTCTGAAAATTGTGTGCAGGGACGGATCGGAGAGAAAGAGGAGGGAGAGACCAGACAACTAAAATTACAACCTTGAAGCAGTGATACCGTCGTCTTGACGAGAAACCGTTCAGACAGGGGCCTAAATTTCTGCAGAGACAAAGCGGAACTAACCAAATCAATTATGCAAGCATAGTCCGTCCATCTTCACAAGAACGACTGAATGTCTGACTAATCAAGAAAGACGGGGGGGCAAAATGTATGGATGGACTACAGACCTCCAACGAAATAAATCTCCTTCTTGCTTTCTTGCAGCGCCTCCCTGCCTCTGCGAATCCAGAGAACATTCCGGACCCAGACGCAGATGAGGACATCGAGAACACCGGACAGCACCCGCAGCACTCTCTGCCTGCAAGAGGGGCCTCCAGCATCAAGCAGATCAACTTCAGGCAGCAGAGATTCGACATGGACGTCAGTCACATAACTCCTATGCTGTTTCGTTGCTCCATTCAATTACATTGATCAATCGGCTCCGCATTTGCTCCTCCCTCCTAAGATTTCAGTGAAGAAGAGCCACGCAACTATTCAGCTGCTCTTCACCTTTCGCATAGAACCGCAACAGAACAGAATTGCACCCTCAAATCGAGTAGGGAAATGCGTCTACTTCCTTGCTCACCCAAATCATCGCTCTCATTCCTTTCCGAAGACGTGCGCGGAAGTACACGTCTGTGCTCCATGCTCATGACACTGCATGTGTCTTTTTCGTTTGAGGACGGACTGGCGGTGGTGCTGCGTCACGGCTCTCGTTCTCCTCCACCCCTTCAAAGACTCATCGTGTCACTCTCTTTTTTCCATTTGGTTTCATGTCATGTTACTGCTGCAGGATCAACAGAACCAGGCGAGCCAGGGAGGGGCGATGACTGGGGCCACCTTCATCCCTCTGCTCTTGACGAACCAGGTCTGTCTGTCCGTCTGTCTGTCGGGCGCTTTGATGTTATGTGATTTCGATAACGGGTTGATGGACTGATCTTTGTCTGACAAAAATAGATCCACCATCCTCCAAATGATACGGTTACCTCTCCCTCTGTGTGCGCATGTGTGTGTGTGTGTGTGTGTGTGTGTGTTTTCATGTCATGGATGTGCCTCTTTCCTTTCATCTGACCCGAAAGTCTCGATCCCTTTCCTTCCTCCTGTATTTGTGTGGTGTGTCCTGTCTAGATTTGAAAAAGCTTTGTCGGATTCGTGAGAGAGGCAGAGCTAGAGGCAGAAACAGTGTATCCAGTCGCATGTGACTGCATGTGCTTTTCTTTCTTTCTTTGTGACGATCTCGCTCCCCGTATGCAGGCCCAGGCCCAAAACACGGTCAAACTGCACCAGCCCACACAGCAACAGCAGGCGAACATCCAGTACACCTATCCCCAACAACAGCTGTGGCAACAGCAACAGCAGAACCAGCCACCAAGACCGTACCAGCAGCAGCAATCCTACCAACAGCAGCAACCCTACCAACAGCCGTATCAACAACAACACCAACAGCCGCAGCAATACGGCCAGCCCCAGCAGCAACAAGGACAGCAGGTCAGTCAGTCCACGAGAAGCCAAGAAAGAACAATTAAGTGTTTGTAGCCACTCAACAGACAGGGAGACCGACAAACAGACAGACAGGCAGGCAGACAGAGAGACTGTCTCTATCCTCCCTTTTTCTCTCTGCAACAGAGGGTCCCCCACACCCCTCCCCTCACAGACATCAGAAACAGAACGATCGGAAAGCCTATAAAGGACAATCAGCGGTCGGATGGAAATCTGGGTTCGTCTATTCATCTGCTGATTGATTCTCTATTGACAGAGGGGCTTTAATCTAGTGTTTTTAATTTGGTTCGTTCAGGAGCACTCGTGACAGACTGAGGGAGGCAACCTCACATACATAAAGAACCCCCTCGATCTCTCCAGCTTTTTATTAATAAATCCATATGCATAGATCCGAACGTGTTTACACACTCTGTCTGTCTGTGTGTGTGAGTGCAGGTGATTCGGGTATCAAACATGCAGGAGGCCCAGGCTCTGGCTGCCAGACTCGCACAGCAGCGCCAGGGAGGCAATCAGGGCGGACAGCCCGCAGCCCAGCAGTACGGACTGCAGAACCACGCACCGGGGCAGCAGGGAGGCCCTGGGTACCCCGGCCAGGCTGGGTGGCGTTGAGGTGCAAGGAGGACGCGGCAGGGAAATGGGGGGGCAGTGGTCGTTGTCCTGCTTGGTGGTTCAAGTTGCATGGCCGGGGGGCTTGTTTGATTTATTCTTGTGCAGCCAGGTGAGGGGCCCTGGCAAGCTGTAAGTAGGCTTGACATCGAGAAAGGAGAGGAAGGAACGAGCCGGAAGTAGAAAGAGGGGGATGACAGCGGCACCGGCTGCATGTTGCTTGAATACGTATAAATACACATATTCAATTTGTCAAAGAGCATGCAACTTACAACAATTAAAATGAATTTTATGACTCATCACTGAAATTAAACGGTTTGTCTGTCTCTTTACAAATTGTAATATAACGGCGCAAAATAGATCAGGTTACAAGTTAAATGGTTGTTACAATGATTTAACATAAACTTGGTGGAATACATTAACTGGTACATACTGGTACTATTCTAGTTACTATTATATTGATTGAGGTCTAGGTTATACTGTTAGTCACAGTCAGTGGGTTAAGATAGATAATGTTATCAATGTATAGACTAGTCTAGGAATCAATCAATGATCAATAATATAATCAATCAATCTATATATTACTAAGAAGGTATGGAGAGCCCTTAGAAGTTTGAGACTGCAGTTGTGGCGAGTAATTAATGATTGATTGACATATGGAGGGATATATATAATACATATGATGGCTATACAGGACTCAGACTATTTATGACTCATAAAGCTATTTATTCTAAGTGTTCTCCATGTTGTGCTGCAGTTTGTCTAACAGTTTGTACACTAGTTTGTACAGTCAATGTTAATTGACGTACTTTAAACCCCAGGGCCTTAAAAATAGTTGTTGCTACGCAATGTTATAACTTCAAGTTCACTAATAACTTCACGGGGTGGAAGGATAAGAGTGAGGCGGACATGTTAATCAGGAACAGATCTCAAATGCTTCCCACCTGCTCAGGCTCATTAACTTTATAGCTACCTTTATAGGATAAAGTTATTAACGGGGGTGACCTCTCTATAAGACAAAACGGCGACAGTGCTCTAGGATACCACTAAATCCTTTATTACTTATCACTTAACATATTATGAGACTATAAACATCATTAACTATTATAAAATGGTGGTATTCAATAATACGATGCCTGCATGCCTAGCTGCATACATACAATTTACTTTTATCCACATTTTTATGATACGTACCCCCCGAGATCATCTTAATAGAGTTGATCTGGACGAAGATTCGGACTTAGATTCCTATAAATATGTTCTTGGTCGTTACTGCCAGTGCTAGTGCCAGTGGTGACTTCTTAACTATTCTAGCTAATTCTAGGCTAATTTCTAGCTTGGTACAGCTCTGAACAGATCGGTCAACGACAGGCGCAGACTACCGTGCAGCTGTCCCGCGTACTCTAATAAAGGCATGTCACTGAGTGTTTTCTAGCGTGCTTTTTTCCAACCCTTTTCACTGCAACTTTAAAAAGGCTGATAAAGTGCAAGGTCTCCCGACTTGCCGGCTTTCTCGAGTTCTCTCTCTCTCTCTCTCTCTCTCGCTCTCTCTTTCTCTCCCCAAGACAGAAGGGGAAGAGAGCGAGACTGCATATCAAAATTCAAAATAGGGCGACAATTCCATCGAAAAAGAAGAAATAAGTCGACTAGACAAGTGCGTGACGGAACAAACTGCAAAACAATCTAAAGGAGACCCGTATAGCGCTCGATTGACTCAAGAGCTGTACGGGCACAATAATTATCTTCTCCCTACCAGCCTTCGTACCATTAGAAGACAAACCTTTCTTCAAAAACCGAGTCATCCTTTCTTGAAAAATATTTTTTTCGACCGAATGCCCAAGGAGAGAATTCGAATCGACGGGGGGACGCCTCGTGTTGGAAGGAGAGCAGTAGATGGAAGGAAACTCAGGCAGGCAGGCAGGGATCCACGGACCCACTCAGACCCCACGCTCTCATCCGTCCTTCCCCCCCTTTCATTCAATACAGCAAGCAATACTGTCCGGAATGAGAGAGCACCCCCTCGCTCCAGCATGATGAGGAAGACATACACCCCATGAATTCATGAACGAGGGAAGAAAGAGCGCACAAGCAGATGCGATGCTTCCTTCTTTCTCTCCATTCTGCCCTTTGCTTCTTTACCTCTCTACTGCTTTGTGGCGTTACTCACATTCCTGCATGCCAAGCGACCCAGCAAGCACACGCGCCTGCCAGGTGCCACAGAAGACATGCGGAGGGACAGACTCGAACAAACAATTGAACGAAGAAAGAGACAAGCAAGCGACAATGCAGACAGGCCCCCCCCAGCACGCACAGGAGTTCCTCCTGAAAGAATAAATGTCCACACACGCATGCATGCATGTGCACACGCACACACACCCGCAACCAGACAAAAATGCATACACAAAGACCGACAACGAGAACGGCAAGGCCATTTGAGCAGAACAACACGAAAGAAAACCCAACCAAGTTGGAGAGAGACCCAAGCATGCGAATACGTACCGAGGTTCTTTCTCTCCGCAAACCTTTCCTTTCCTTCATCTCAGCAACGATCAGTAGAGGTGCGAACGAAAAACCCGACAAAACAATTCGTTCTTCCTTCCTTCCTTCCTTGCTACCTTCCTTCCTTCCTTCTTTGCTACCTACCTCCCCGATCCCCTCTCTCTCTGCAAGTGTCCTCTTTCACCTCCACCCAATTCCTTCCTTCCTCCCTTCATCTCAGTCCCACGACCAAAGCAGCCTCTCTCTCTGTCTATCTCCTTCTGTCTCTCTGTCTCTCTGTCTGTCTGGGCTCTTTAGCGCGTCGGTGTCCGACTCCGCTGACGCACGCAAGGAATTGACACGTTCTTCTACAAATTCAACCGACCCTAGAGCGCAACCCCCCCCCCTTGCATCAAATGCATCTAGTCTACCAACCCAGACAAAACAAAAAAAGAAGGCGCATGCAATGTAGTCACTGACGTCTTGTACAGCGGTGATCTGAAGCTGTCAAGCAGGCCAGGAAGGAAAGTAAACAGATAGAAAGAAGGCTGTGGGTGACTCTTTCTCTGCCAGACCGCCCCCAGGCTCCCCCTCTACCCCCCACCCTAAGAAGGAAGAACCACGATGGAATTCCAACAGCATTACAAAGGGAAAAGAACAAGACAGTCCATCCTGCTCTTGCCTTCTCTTCTCTCTCTTATCGTTCCCCCCCTCTCTGTTTCTGTTTTTTCGAACAGCTACTGCATGCCGTTACTCTCTCTATCTGTCTCTTCCTGCTTTCAAACCAGCAAGCACGTTGGACAGGACTCCTTTCTTTTCTTTTGTTCCCTTCACTGCACTGTTCTTGCGTCACTGACGCCGTGCACAAACAGTAAAGAAAAAAAAAGCAGACAGGAAAGGCACATCAAACGCGCAGCAGGCAAAGAAAGCCAGGCACTCCTCCCTTCCCTTCCAGGCACAGAGACCTGTCAGCGTGAAGAAAGGACTACAGAGACAAAAAAAAGAAACCCAAAGCAAGCAGTACAAAAAAAAACAAGCGCAGTGTGACTGGAAGCAGTGCAAGAAAGAATTGTGCAACAAGCAAATGCGGACACAAAAAAGGGCAGTGAAAGAAAGACTACGCTAGTTGTCCTTGGCAGGTTCATCTGTTCTTTTCGGTTCATCTCTTTTCCGTATTTCGTTCCTTTTCTTCTCTCTTTTTCTCTCTTTTTGTTTTATCTCCTGTCATTCATTCAGGCATTCTAACACCCTCAGAGAGGCTGGCAGAAAGAAAGGAGACGGCCAGCTTGAAGGAAAGGGAAGAAGCTTGATCGTAAGCAAGCAAACAAGCAACTGAACACAAAGGAATTACAGGCGGACAAACATAGATTCTTCAACGGACACTGTCGGTGGCTGCGAAGTACGGGATGATAAGAACAAAAATGTGGAGAGAGGGCGGAGAGAGACTGCGACAACCGACGGACACACGCAGACGGCTGTGGAAGAGGGAGAGAGAGACGGAGAGGGGGGCGGACGAATCGATCGAGCGAGGAGAAAAGTACAGTAATCAAAAGAATGGAATGAAGGAATGAACAATATGAGAAACTTCAGTTAGTCGGTCTGTCTGTCTGTCTGTCTGTCTGACACAACCAGCTGAACAGACAGGCAGATTGTTCCACAAAGAAGAAACAGAAATCGAACAAAAGCCAGAGGACCGCAAGAGGGGGCAAGCCGGCAGGACTTCTCAGGAAACTAAGAGAAAAACAAAAGGAGCAGATGAGAACAAAAGGACCAACATGTGCCCTCGATTTTCTTTTCTTTTCTTTCTTTCTTTCTTTCTTTTTCCTTTTTTCTTTCCCCTTTTCCTTCTTTTCTCCCTAGCCTAGCTCCGGATCATCCAACCCGTTTGCCCATGGTCGAACCCCCTCCGAATTTGCGTCTTGACTTTCTTGTCTTGGCATAGTTCTTTGCCTTTTGCTTTTCTCTCTGCTTCGTGTCCTTCTGCCCGACGTGTTGAGCAATCAGCTGCCCAGTCGGGTCGTCCAGAGCTTTCGCCAACTCCTTCGAGCTCATCGAGTGCAGATATTTGCCCAGGATCTGCAGACACGAAGACAAAGAAAAGAAGGGCAAATGTGCAAACGATGATTCAAGCAAAAGCCAGATACGGAAGCCGGCAAGTACATGGCGGCCCACTTGTGCAATCAGTCGGAGAATCTGTCCAGAAAAAAACGAAGAAAGCACGACGAGCTGCTTGTGTACAGGCAGGCAGGCAAGGGAAGCACGCCCCTTTCTTTAAGGAAGGGCAACGAAGAGATGAGAACAGAGCGGAAGAGAATCAGCCTCACACTCTGTCAGCCAAAACCGTCGACCCGACACGAAAGATTGTTGAACATACAGACATACAGACAGACAGAGAGGGAGATGGGGGAACAGAGACGGGAAGAGAGACGAGGGGGGCTGTCTATGCATCCACTCAGAAGGCAAGCTCTTCAGCCCAACAAGCCGAAGTCAATCCCGTAGAAATGAAGGAAAGAAAATTCAGAAAGAAATCTAAAAACGAACAGGACTGCATTTCCTTTTCTCTCCTTCATGTTGCCGTCAAATGAAAAATGGTTGCTGTTGACTTACGTATGCTCTCATTTTTGCGTTTGCCTGAAGGAGCATTGTGTCGACTTTCCTCTGATCCTCAGCAAGCAGCAGTCCTCTCGCCTCAACGCTAACAATGCCTAAAGTCTGGGCGGCCTCGATGGCAGTCAACTCCGGTTCCCCACTTTCTGAAACTTCAAACAATGCGTTCACCTTCTTTCTCTCTGGCTCAACTAATGCTTGAGCTGTTCTATTTGTACCCCCCCCTTCATCTCCTTCTTCCTCCTTCTCTCCCTTTCCATCAGAAGAAGACAGGGAAGAGGACGATGAGGAGGATGCAGCTGCATCAGACAGCGCTTCGAGAGACATGACACTTGCAAATCCAAATGCACCCCCTCCATTCAGACTGTCTACTGCTGCACGCAAGAGCTCGCTGTCGGCTGTATCGGGTTCTATGCCCATCGACCTCAAAGCTTGTTTCTGCACAGAAGTCAGAACAGGGAGGGGCTCGTGGGAGGCTGCCTGTTCTTCCCTCTCTTTGCCATTTTCTTTCGCATCTCCTGCGGCCTCCAAGGTGGACGTCGCATTGGCTGCTTGTGCCTTCTCGAGCTCCTCCACCTCTGTCCGGTTGACAACCTTCAACCCCTTCGTCAAAGCAATCTGCAGACACACAGACAGAGAGACAGGCAGGAAGGAATGTGAAGGAAAACCCAAAATCAACTGAGAAAGAATGAAGTCCTAGTGCTTTGTCATGGCTGCAAATCCCGAAGAGAGGATCTCATTCTTGAGAAGCGAAGTTCGAGTCTCCTCTTTCTCTCTTTTTTTTTTTTTTCATTTTGCAGTGTTCGTCACACGGGCAGCAGACTGAATGAGAGAAGAGTCATTGATTATCTCTCAGCCGTCCTCTCTTGCTGAGAGAACTCAAGCTGCCGACAACCACACCACCTACACGCACATACACATACACATACACACCTCCACAAGCACAGACAGACCACATTCACACACACACACAAACACACACACACACACACACACACACGCCACACGCCACACCAACATCCCGACCCACCGACCCACCAGTTGTCGTTCCTCATCCGTCATGTCCGGCATGTACGCGAGTGCTCTCTTGAGCTTTTTCTTCTTGATTCCGGATTTGGCCTGCAATCGTTTTGTTTGTCCGTCACGTCACGTCCATAAAATGATGCCATGAATGCAACAAGAAGACCACATCCATGCACAGAGGAGGTGCGAGAAGAAAAAGAATCATCACGAATGACTCACACCAAAAGAGGCCGAGATGCCCTTTGAAAAAGAAACCTTCCGGAAAAAAAAGAGAGGGGTGACGGGCCAAAGACAGCTAGAAAGGCCAAGATTTTGTTCCTCTGTTTGCTTCTCGAAGAAAAAAAAGGACAAAAACCGTGCACCCCCAAAGGAAACCAAGATGGCAGCAAGCAGGTGCATTGAAACCAAGGCACGCAATACAACAGACAGAGGGCACTACGCTCTTCCGCTCCGGCAAACAAATAGGGGACAGCCAGATAACCAGGCAGGAAACAGACAGCATTTCTTCCGAGAGAAAAACAAACAAACAAACAAACAAACAAAAAGAACTGACTGCAATGTCAATCTCCTTGTGCAGATCTGCGTCGGTATCAAACTGCATCACACGCACACAGACAGATAGACAGATAGACAGACAGATAGACAGACAGACACATAGACAGACAAGGAGAGAGGACGCATTCATTTTCATGCACAAAGAAAGCCTCAAGCAATTGAAGACAAAAGACGTGAACGAACTAGGCAGGGCAGGGAGGGAACATGTCCCGAGGGAGCTCTTCTCTTCTCTTCTCTGTTTTATTTCTTCTCCTTCACTCTAATTTCCTTCTCTTCGTGGCTGCGTCTTCCTCCTTTCTTTGGCTTGAGCGGACGAACGTCTTTCTCTCAAATGAGGGGGCATGCATTTCCTTCTCATCATCCTTCGCTTCCCCTCCCCCCCCAGGCATCCACAGCCATGATGTGATCCCCCCCTCCCCTCTGATGATATCATTCTTCCCTCCTTCCTCTCTTTCCTCTCCCCATTCTTCCGACTTCAAAAAAAAAGGGATCGACGGGACGGGCGCCTTTTTGTCTGCTTGACAGTTCCAAACTGCCATGCCGAGCTGTACACAGGCGTGTGTATGTGTGCAGGCATACGTGAAATGGTTTCTAGATCGAGACGACTCACTCACTCACTCACTCACTCACCGTAGTGATCTCTTCATAAAATGTCTTCCCTCCTCCCTTCGACTTCTTTGCGCTGCAGAGGAACGGAAGGGAAGGGAACGGAAGGGAATGACGCGTCGAGCAGGCCGACAAAGAAAGAACTTTCAGGAAAGGCGAAAGGGCCCGCAAGGAAACGTCAAAGAGGCAGATGTGCGCACAACGAAAGTTACGAGACTGAGGCTGATGGAATTACATGCAGCAGCAAGGGAAGAAAGGAGGGCGGGATGGAAGGAGAGATAGAAAGCCAGCCGAACTAACTGCAGATTGAGAAGGGCGAAAAGCGAAAAAAGAGGGAAAGAACGATAAGAAAGAAGAGAGATTCCACTTATTGAGAAATCACCAGCCACCCCGCTTGTCGCACTTCGACACTCAGGTCTTCCTACATGTAGCGCTTGCGTGCTTTTCTGTATGGACGTGGGTTTCTTATTGCGATGCACGCCTCGGACATACAGATGCTAAGCCATTTGATAAGAGAGTAAGACGAAGGCAGACAAAAAAAAACACTCACTAAGCTTCATCGTCCAAGCCCTTGCCCGACAACCGGCCCGACGCCGCCCTGCATGTGCACACCAGCGAAAGGAAAGCAGAGAAGAGACCGTTCACTCATCCGATCGTTTTGCAAACAGATTACAGTACGCACTATTGCACTATAAGGAGCCTCTCCGTCTTTGTTTTTGAATCCGATCACGGAGGCAATCGGACACCATAAGAAGGACCAGATATGGGAATGGAAACTCCAAGGAACGTGTCGATTGGAAAGAGCACGTACGAACAAATCAGTCGAAAGGAGAACAGTGCTTCGGCGTCCTTGCAATTCTACACACGGTTGTGCCCCCAAGTCTCTCTCTACTCCACTGTGGGAGAGAATCATCGGGTCAAAGGGGGGAGGAAGAAAGGAAACAAACACAAAAATGGTATTCGAGAGAATGCACAAACAAGACAGGCGACTGACACTACTTGGGCGTGCGTCAGTTGAAGTTCCTGCCGGACTTCGCTCACTGCAAAACGAACGAACGAACGAACGAAAGAAAGAAAGAAGGAAAGGAAAGAAAGAAAGAAGAAAAGAGAAGAGAACACACCACAAATGAGTGGGTTTGTGCAGATAGATCGGCCAGGTCAAACACGGGCCAACAAGAATACTCCCGACTAGCAGACAGATCTTGAAAAGAAATGCTCGTGAATCTATACAGCTGCGCCCCCTTTTTTCCCTGTTTATTCCTCTCTTGCTTGCTTGCTCCATCTCTCCTTCGGGAGAGAGGGGAGCACGAATGCTAACTGCACACGAGAACAAAATCACTCGCGGACTGACTGACTGACTGAAGGGGAGTCGTCCGTTTTTCTCCTTGAATTCTTTTTCGAATTTTCGGATCTTCGACTTCACTTTCGAGGACTCATGGGACTCCTTCGAGATCACCCGTCCCTGCAAATCTAATTCCTGCACGAGAGGAGAGGAGAGGAGAGGAGAAAAATTCATAAAACCAAGGAAGCAACAAGCAAGAGATGAATGTCAAGAAGGAAGAAGAAGCAAAACAAACACGGGAGAGACAGACGCGACTGGAGTATCGCATGCATGAGAGCACCCATAAGGATTCATTGTTTTCTCCATGCATGCATCCTCCCCGCTTTTTGGTCCTTCGCATACGCGGGGAGTCTGTTCACCCCAATACAAGCGTGAGCGCACAGCTCCCTCCCCCCCCCCCCCCCNCCCCCCCAGCGTCCTTTCTTCCCCGGCTACTTGCCGGCTGGTTGATTGATTGTCCTTCCTTCTCAGTCCGTATCTTCTCTTGACTACCCGCAGGCAGAAAGTCATGCGAGTGGGCAAAAGAAAGGAAGCTACGGAGAAAAGAGAAAGAGCGCAAAGCTGCCACCACCGTCCAGCAGGCCATAAGACACGCACAAAAAGGAGGAATCAAGAAGAAAGAAAGAAAGAAAGAAAGAGGCATCCCTCCAGCGCTCATTCGGACTTTCCGAATTCCGATGCAAATTTGGTGGTGAGGAGGGAAGCAAGTGGGAAGACAAACGCGATGATAGACAGGGACAGCGGGTGCGATAGTCAGTCGAACAGCGAGAAGTGATACAGAGAAGAGAAGAGAAAGAAAAGAGGGTGATTGATTGAAAGTGCGGCCCTGAGTAAAGGAAAATGACTGAAGCTCCAGATGAACAAAGAAAGATCAGAACGTCGGACGAAGTACACCAAAAGGTTGTTTGGGGGAACGAGTAATGCAGAAAAAAAAAAAAGAACGCGAAAAAAAGCGCTGCAGTTGAGATGGCTACTCGATAACAAATCGCCGAAGTTGGACTGGAAGCACATGGCCCGGAAAGCGAAGCTGAGAGGGCACTTAAAAAGAATTGCGTTCCCCAAATCATGCGGCACGCGCCCGACACTGATAGGAAAATCTGACGCACGCAAAAGCCCCGGAAAACGAATGAAGCTGAGACGGCATTGAACAAAACTTCAGCGAGGCGCTGATTTCGCTTTCCGGGCCATTCGCACGAAGTGCGTCAAATACTCACTGACTGACCGTCTGCACTGGCATGAAGAGAAGGGCGCTCATGATTTTTGTCCGAAGAGCGGACTCAATCTCCGACCTCGTGAATTGGGTCATAGGAAGATCTTTGTAGAACCGACGCATGGCTGCAAGGAAGCAGAAAAAAAGAGGTACACATGCAGACATGAGAGAGATCCATCTGGCTGTGCACGGATGGTTTTGATATTCCACTCACCTGGCATAGAGTCCAAAACACACAAATAGACAAGACCAACAGACAGGGAGAAAAGGAAATCTCATGCGTGACGTCTCTTTATTTTGCTCTCGGGTTGAATTGACAGTCGGCAAACAAGCAAACGGAGACGTTGCTGCACTGTCTCTTTCTTCCCTCTGCTGCCTTCTGCTTTTCACAGAGACAGAGAGAGAGTCGATCATGTCGCTCCCTGTCTCTCTTCCGTCGTTCTGAACGGATAGACACACTATACCGTCTTTTCTTTCCCTTTTTCTCTTTCTTCATTCTCGTCTGTTTTTTTCTTTCTTCTTTTAACAGACAGACTATATATTTCTTCTTCTCCCTTCTTTGCTGACAGACAGGCTACGTCTTTTCTTTACTTCACTTTTTCGCTTCCTTTGTTTCGGACAGACAGACAGACAGACAGACAGACAGACAGACACAGACAGCAAGAAGACAGGCAGGCGAGAGGATTGTCATTTCTCTCTCTCTCTCTCTCCTTCCGCGCGCGCGCACACACACACAGAGAGAGAAGAGAAGGGGGGGGGCAGAAAGACAAGCAAAAAAAAAAACAAGAAAGCGAAACAGAGGGCGGAAGAGAAAGAGCTAGAAAAAGAGAGAGAACGACTCTAAAATGAGCACACAAAAAAAGGAAGAATGAACAGCGGAAGGAATAATGAACATGTGTGAGAAAGAAAGAGCACACCGACCGTCTCTGCCCCTATCAATGGCACTCTCGAAACTTTCGCCTTCGATCCTGTCCCGAAACTCACTGCACACACACACACACACACACACACACACACACAGAGAGAGAGAGAGAGAGAGAGAGAGAGAATTGAATGTCCTGTCACTTCGTCAGGCGGGCAGAAAAAATGGCAGAGGGTGGAAAAAAAAAAGAAAGAACAGGCGGTCGACCGCTGGGGGTGCGGAGCGAAGCAGCAAGACCGCTTACGCAAAGGAGAGAAACAGACAGACAGACAGACAGACAAACAGACAAGGTATTTGATTTGTGAGGGAGGGATTGAGCAAGTAAATAAGCAGGAGAGAGAGAGAGAGAGCAGAAAGGGAGGAGGCCTGTGTGGACGGACCCCGAATCGATACTCTGTTTCCCGGACCGTTTCTGATGCAGCTGCTTCTTCTTTTCTTCTTTTGAAAAAAAAAAAAAAACGAAGACCGTCCCAGGCTTTCCTTCTCTTGTGACCTTCCCCCTCTTCTGCTCTGTTACCCCTCACCGACCTACCAACTAGCTCCTCTACTTATTTCTTCCCTCTCTTTCTTGCTTGAGGATTTCGATGCGCATTTTGCCTTTTTTGCCTGCTCACCCGACCGACTGATTTCGAGACAGACATGCACTTTGGCTGGCTGCCCGAAAGAAAGAAAGACTGACTTTGCCAACTCGTGGAGGAAGTTCTCTTTGCTTTGGACGATCTGATCGAGTAGGGACTGGCATCTGGCCATCTGCAGATAGAGAGATAGACTCTCTCTCTCTCTCTCTTCTTGTTGGTTGCACCGCACAGAGTTGGTGTCAGAAGATTTCCTGGAAAGTCGCGGTGGAAACTGCCTCCCATAAGTTGGTGGAAAGAGTGTCAGCAGCAGTCGTAGGGTAAGTAAGAAGGGAAGAGGTAAAGATGAAAGAACAGCGACTGCCTTTCGGAAAGAAGGGCGAGTGTTCTTGTTCCGTTCCATTCTTGTAGTCCCTGACTCACTTCTTCACTGACTGACTGACCGACCAACCGACCGACTGACTGACTGACCGACTGACTGACTGACTAACCATTTGAGAGAAGGTGTCCCAAGGGCACCCAATGAAGTGCCCGAGCTCCTCCTTTGTGAGAGGTCTCATCATCCTCTCCTCAGCAGCCACGCGGATTCGCTCAAGGGACCCCAAAAACCCCACAGCGCGCAGCTGGTGGAATTCATCTGCCATCTGCATGCAGAAGTGCAACAGCAATCGGTGTGTGTGTGTGTGTACGCGCGCGCGCGCGTGTTTTTTTTTTTGGCGGCATTGGTCTGCCCTGCGCACGTAGTCACTTACCGATATAATCCATCGATCCTTGTTTTTCTCTCTCGGCACACACGTGCACCAAGCAAGAAAACATGCAGCTCTGAATTAATGCATGCGGACAGGCAACCGACCGCCCAACAAGCGGAGGAGAGGAGACAGACAGAAAAAGAAGGAAGGAACAAGAAAGGAAGAAAGGAAAGAAGGGGCCGATCTGCTGACTCAAGCAGGCTCTCTGCGTATCATCCTTTTCATGCCATGCAAGCGTCCCTTCCTCTGGAGACGGGAAGAAACGGAACAATCTGACAGGAACTAGAGGAATGAAGAGACCGGAAGGAAGAAACACTCTTTGATCCGATTCGAAAAAAGGAGGGAGGGATAGATACCAGACGATTCTCCTCCCTCCTGCCGTTTTTCCTTCTCTGTCCAGAAGCAAAAGACAGGGATAAACAGACAAAGCCCCGATTGGCCCCACCGCCCCATCACGAACCAACGAACCAAGGCAGTTAGTCAGTTGACTGACCTCTCTCGCCCTCACTTTCTTCTCTCTATACTGTGCCTCCAGCTTCTCGGGACCCTTCATCAGACGCTTGACAGAATGAACCTGCCATAATACCATCCATCCATCACGCATTCACACACGCAGATTTGAATGAATTGCGGTCCGCGCAATCATCTCTCGTCAGTCAAGACCACAAACTCATGTGCAAATGAATAGAAACAAAGGAAGGAAGGAAGGGAGGAAGGTGTCCTCAATCGATCGATAGATCCGTACGGGTAAAGCCAAGGAGGACAGAATAATTGCTACAGATGACCTTACTACAGCTCTATTTCACTCCACCAGAAACGACACACAGAGAGAGCTGTGGACTTCTGAGCGACGGAAAGAAACAAGAATCAAATCGCGCATGAACACCTCCCCCGAAAGATCAATTCAGGAGACCCCCAGCAATACGCATTATCTCTTCACAGCGCATTCAGCTCTAAGACCTCAAACTGGAAAATGCAAAGTCGAACAATCCAACAATGCCTACAGACAGCCCCCCACCACCACCACACGAAAGAAAACCCACGTACTCACTCTGATGATCAAATCCTTCAGGTCCTCCACCGTCGTGTTGCATTCCTTCGCCCAGCCCTCTATGGTCACAATCTGGGCAGCGTCTCTCTGATGCTCCAACTTTCTGCAAGCAAGGGAAGGGGGAGGGACAGAGAGATAGTCCTACGTCTTTCTTCCCTCCGTTCTCATTTACCCATGGCTGGATACCACCCACTTGTACGTATCCAGGCAGACAGACAGAGCAGCTTCCGTGCAGAAGAGTGAGTGAGTGAGTGTCGGCGTACGTGTCTGCCTGACTGTTTGGTGGGTTCCCCTTTTTTTCTGTCGCTCCGTGTGTCCTGTGCGCGTGCCGGTCTGTTTTCATTTGTAGTGCGTCTTTGTTCTTGGGTCGGGGAAGGGTCTCCTAGTCCAAACGCTCCCTGGCTGAAGTACCCAAGTGACCACAGCCTAACTGCATGCATGCATGTCTGCTTGCCCGCCTGTCCGTTCGACTGACGTCAGCTGTGTGTCAAACTCGAGGTGAGTGAAGACATCTCGAACTCTCATTTCTGTTCCGTTTTTGAGTTTGACTGCGAACTCGGAAAGGTCCAAAGCCTCGGTGTTCTTCAGAGGCGCCGCCACAAAGGTCCAGTCGAGGAGACGGGAGAAACGGACGACAGACATATCAGAAATGGTGGAGGGGGACAGGTCCATCAACTGCACAGAGAAAGAGAAACAGAAAGACAGTATCTCTCTGTCATACACACGAATATTCCCCAAAGAAAGGGCATTCGAAGAAAGATGCGAACAGAGAGAAGCACAGAAAGAGAGCAGGAGAGAGAGGACAGAAAGACACGGACTGTCTTCCATCCATAGTGTCTTCTCACTTCACGGACAGCTTTGAGCGGCTCGCGAAAAGCAAACTTCCCCCCTCCCGCAGCAGACAATGTGGTTTCTGTTCTGCCCTCTTTCTTCTTTCTTTCTTCCTTCCTTTCTTCCTTCCAGACAGACAGACAGACAGACAGACAACATCGTCTTTTCTTTTCCTTTTTCTCTGTCTTCAGACAGACTATATGTTTCTTCTTCTCCCTTCTTTTCTTCATGTATACAATAGACAGACCGACAGACAGACAGGCAAACGAATAAACAAACAGTCAGCTTTTGAAGCTTCCGACGGGAAAAAAAGAATGAGTGAGATCCATGAATCAAAAACGGCAGACAGAAGAATATTCGACAAAGAACTCCGTCCTCCCTGCCTGCCTGCAATAAAAGAAGAAAAAGGAATTTTGGACTGCACGCAACCGAAACAAGACAGCAATGGGCACACAACAAAGAAGAAAGTCGGCCACACTGACGCACGCACACATACACATACCGGCATAGGGTTGCCCGGACGAAGAATAATCCCCCCGTAGATCCCTTCAAAATACGACGGTCCATCCATGCCTCTCTCTTTCAACCTCACATCCCCCCCTTCCCCTCCCATCCTTTCCCCCCCCCTTTGTTTGCTTTTCAACTTCGTTGTTGCAGACCGCGACAACACAGGCACATCCGAGTCTGCAGAGTGCAACCGTCTCCTGAAGGCGTCGAAGTTTGAATTTGCCTGGGAGGACGAGAGCTTGCGCGCAGACGCAAACAGAGAAGAGGCAGACGAGGAATCGACGGACTGTTCAGACGCCGTCTCTGTCTCTGCTTTCTTTTCTCCTTCATCTAAACTGACAAGAGAAGGAGGAGGAGAGTCGCTCTCCCCCCCCACCTTCGTCTCTAAGCTACCGGATACTGCCCCAGTTTCACCCCCACCCCTACCCACAGAAGGAACGCCCCCCTTGCCTGCGGGGGTCATTCCTAATCCCTCTAATCCCATCCCTCCCGCACCTCCAAGGAACGTGAGGGCAATTTTTCTCGCCAACGAGTCCCCTTCTTTCTCGAGTTTGGTTTTCTTGTCCTGCCACGCATAACGCTTGTGCGTTCTTCTCAAAGCAGTCAAAACGGAGCGACGGGTTTTCACCTCCTCCTCTGCGGATCCGTCTCTCTTCTTCCTTCTTGTAATCTCATTCAAAAGGTTCTCATCAACATCAAGCACCGTCCCATTGAGTCGATCAACCAAGTGGTTCTGCCACACCACCAAAGAATTCGCAGCAACCGACTCCTCCCGCATCATCACATAAGGGTTCGAGGCCACCGGCAGATGGGTGCAGTAAGGGAGAAGGGGGGGGTGCTTCTGGTGATTCAAACGTTCCCTCTCAGAGAGGGTGAGACTCTTGGAAACTTTGACCGCGCGGTCTTCAAGAAGATCGGCGATTGGCTGCAGCTCAAAGTCGTTTTCTTCCTTTGTGTCTGAAGACTTCTTGCCAAATATGTGGTCTTCCCACACAACTCTTTCCCTGCTCCTCTCCCTTTGTGCAACCGGCTCATCATAAATTAACGTCTGAAGAGGGTTCTGAAGAAAACGCACCGTTCGATGACCCCCCCCCTTTACCTTCCCATGATGCTTCGGGAACAACAACGCTCTCTCCTTCACCCCCCCAGACACAATCAGGAGCGCAGACAGGGATCGCATTATTCGTTCCTTCAGATTCCCTTTCCCCCCTTACTCCTTGCTCCCTTGCCGTTTCTAAGCCGGCCGCTTTGGACCCGTCCGGTCTCCCGTGAACACGTCTATAACCGAAAGGAGACAGACAACTTTAAATAAAGTCAGTCGATCAGTCTGAGCAGTTCAGTGTCGCGATCAAGGACTCTTTCCTGCGCATCCGATTGAAAGCTCAAAGGACAACTGCATAGCGGGTACCGTCATGTTGGAAGTGTCAATCTCTGGCCGGATTTCGTGTATACTGCTTCCAAACCTGAATCTTATGTGATCCGGTCGACTGCATATATATGGTTCCGACATGGTTCCGACTGATTTCCGAAAAAGCTGGCGTGCATGCGGCGGCGCGCGGCCCAGCTCCTGTCGATCGATCGATCGCGACCGATCGAGCGGGCCCACGTAATATACGCGCCGCCGCGCACATAGAAAACGATCCATGTATGGCAGGTATGGGCATTGTATATGCGAGAAGCATGCACGCATGCATATATATGAAAAAAAATATTTTTCTATTTTGTTTCGAGAGAATTCAGAACGTATATAGAGTACGACTCTGGCCTGACTTGAAGTAATCAACACCCACTGATTGATCGAAACGAAAGTCAAAAGCAGGCGAAGGCGCCTGACGTTTCTTCATGTGTTCATTGGTCGAGCATATTCAGACTTCTTCCACATGCGCTCTCTGAGGGCCCTTTTCTTCCCTCTCTTGGTGCTGGAAATCCTACTTGACCTCCCGGAAGGTCCGTCTGGCCGCCTCTGATCGTGCTAAGATGCAGAGAATCACTTTAGAGAGCATTTCTTTTTGTTGTCGAAATTTGAAGTGCCGAGGGGAAAAAAGATTCATATATGCGTACATGCATGTGCATTCTAGTGCATGTCTCTTCGCTTGCATGTATCTCCCTGTGCAGGTGTGGATCTCCCTCCCTCAGACATTGGAAGGGGTGACACGTGGACAAAGGACACAGAGTGGGAGTACCAAGGACGCTACTCACTGTACAAGGACTACACAGGGTCGACTTGTGCGGGGAGATACAGAGCGTTCACAAACTACAAGCACCACTCTGATGGGGGCACGTCTGCTTGGGGAACTGACGAAAGGCCGGCAAGCGCGGCTTTCGATCGGCTTCCGGGTGAAAACAATCAACGCTCAGGTTTTCACACGGAGTCTGGCGTCACAGTGGCCCGCACTGGTTTACTCAGCAGTGGAGACGGAGACGTCGAGCTGATTCTTCGACTTCCCTGCTCGATCAACCTGGAGGAGTATTCCTTTCAGTTGAGAAACGACTGCTGTCCTGAGCAGGGCGTCAGCAAAGCAACAGTGCATGGGTCAGTAGAGGGCAGCACATGGACCCAGGTGGGGTCTCATTCTGGAGAAACCACATGGACCACAGGAGAGACGAAGACGTTCACAGCAGACAGCAGCTTGGGGCCCTTCAACTTCTTCAAGTTTGTGCTCCAGAAGAGATCCTCGGATTCGGATTCATGGATGTCGATAGGGGACATCGTCCTTCATGGGAAAAACCTCCAAAGTAAGTCAGCGAATAGACAGACAACCACATGTCATCCACATGCGTCAAGTAATCTTCCTTCCTTTCGACTCGTCTGTACGTCCATGCGCTCCTACAAGAGAGTGAAGTCCGCAGAGAGCTCGTGCCTTTTGTTGTCTCCGCTTCTGCTGCGTCCGGTGTGTTCGCCTTTCATCTTTTTTGCATTCAAGATTCAATGCGCTGCAGCAGTTCGTCAACTACGGTTAATTGTTTTTAGAGGGAAAGCGCATGCCTGCAGGCTCTGAAAGTCAATCGATGCACACATTTCATTTCTTTGTTCTGATCACTTTCTTTTGGGTGCGGTCGTGGCGAAATTTTCTTTTCTGGGGAAAGAGGGAAAGCACCACGACGGTTTTTCATTTCTTTTTTTCTTCTGCATATTCTGGTTGTTTCTGTGTATTTAAGAAAAAATAAGTGCTTGTGTGAGCATCCCCTCTTTCCCTCTTCCGTTGATTCCCTTCCTGCTCACAGCCGTGACGGACCTCCCCCCTACAGACATCGGTAGGGGTGAGACTTGGACGAAGGACCCCTCGGTTCTCCATTCTTCGCTCTTCACTTACTACAGAGACTACACAGGCGGTACGTGTGCAGGGAGGTACCGGGTCATGCGGAACGTCGACAATGTGGGGAGTGAGGGCACCCTGTACGCCTTCGGATCGGATGAGTGGCCCTTCTCGGGAATCTTCGATCGCACAGCTGCGTATCCCAATCAACGCTCGGGGTGGCACACCGCGAATGCAGTCACGAACTCGGGAACGTCCAGCGGCACAGATGCGGCCGTGGAGGTGATCCTGAAAACTCCCTGTAGTTTCACGCTCTGGAGCTACCAGATAAAAGCCCGGAGCGACTCGTCAGCGACTCGTTGCATCAGTAAAGCAACCGTCTACGGGTCGACAGACGGAAGCAGTTGGTCGCAGGTGGGGTCTCACACAGGCTCCACAGGATGGGCAGCGAAGGAAGTGAGGAGCTTTGCGGGGGACACCAACTTGGGACCTTTCTTGTACTTTAAATTTCTCCTGCAAAAGACTGACAGCTCTACAGATGACCACATGATCATTGGCGACATCATTTTACAGGGAATTAGTCTGTCGGGTAAGTAACGGCTGAAGTTGACCTGTATGCCTCTTTCAATTTTTGTCTCTGTCTCTTCTCTTGCTTCTGTCTTTGCGTGTTCATTCGATGGTTCCGCTTCTTCTGATCCTCCCTTATTTTTTTTCTGCCTTCTCTGCCTGTATCTCTCTTTTCTTTTTTCCTTCTCTTTTCAGTACGTCCCTCTGGCTGAGCAGAGTATGGGAACGTGTTTCGGAGTGACGGTGAAGAGAAAGGGGGGATAACCAGCGCAAAAGAACAGGACAAGAAGGTGATCAGTCGTCTTTCTGTCTTCTTTCCTGCTGTCCGGACCTTCTCTCTCTCTGTCTATCTGTCCGTCTGCAGACCTCTGCGGCAGTGGTTCTCACAACTGCGACGCAAACGCTGCATGCGAGAACACTGCGAGCAGCTTCACTTGCGCGTGCAATGCTGAGTACGGAGGGACTGGTGTGTCGTGCTCTGCGCTGACTTTGATCCCTCCTTCAGACATTGGCGTCGCCACTTCATGGACCAAGGACCCCTCAGTAAATTTCGGGGGGTTCTATACAGCCTACAGAGACTATAGCGGATCAACATGTCCCGGGAGATTTCGTGCAATTACCAACAGCCAGTGGTGGGGGGACGGGGGGTGGTACTCATGGGGAACTCACGAATGGCCGCCTGCCGGGGCTTTTGACCGATCTGGATGGGCCCATGACGATTCCAGAACCGGCTTTGCCCCCGACTCCTCAGTGAGTGTTGCGGGGACAGACGCGGGGTCGGATTCTAGCGTTGAGGTGATCATCAAAACTCCATGTAGCATTGCACTTTCTCAGTTCTCTCTGCAAGCACGGAATGTGACGACAACAGCCACGGCAGACGAAGAGCCCCCAAGTAAAATGACCGTCTTTGGCTCTTCGAACGGTACCTCATGGGTCCAGTTGGGGTCATTTGAAGGGGAAATCCACTGGGAAGGCAGCCAGGTGAAATACTTTGAAGCGGACGAGTCGCTGGGCTCATTTGTGTATTTTAAATTTACAACACAGAGAAGATCGGCAGCGGCAGATGGGTACATGTCAATCGCTGACATTGGTCTGTGGGCTTCCTCAGTCACAGGTTGGTGAGTGGAGAGTGAGATCGAAGAGAGAGGAGAAGACTTCGTCTTTCAGATTACTGAGGGATATGCAGCATTTCGTCTTCATCAACTATCGCTTTGACTCCATCGACTCGTTCTCTTTCTCTAAATGGCTTTTCTCTGCGTCCTCTTTTTCCTGAGTGAGTGCTTCAAATTTTGTCAAGAGAGTATACTCTGTTTTCTTAAGCGCTGGATGTATCTTTCCCTGCCTGTCTGCAGATCTCTGTGGCAGTGGCTCCCACAACTGCGACACGAACGCTGCATGCGAGAACACTGCGAGCAGCTTCACCTGCACGTGCAACCTCCCCGGGTACAGTGGAGACGGCGTCTCGTGCTCTGCCCTCACCCTCGTGCCCCCATCAGACATTGGCGGCGGGGGGACGTGGACGGAGGACTCATCCACGACCTATGGCGGTCAGAACACTTACTACAAGGATTATTCCGGGTCCGAATGTCCGGGGCGTTATCGCGCGATGACGAATACGGCAAGCTACACAGGGAACAGCGAGAGCTGGCCCATTAGCGGGGCTTTTGACAGAGTCGCGGCGGTTGCTGGGGGAGGGCACGGGTTCCATACAGGGTCGAACAATGTGCCTGGGACGAGTGATTCTTCAGACGGTAGCGTGGAAATGATTCTGTCGTCTCCCTGTGCAATGAGGATGGTCTCATTTGCTGTGGACGCGCGGTCTGATCTGAGCTCGTCGCCTTCATGGAATATTCAGAACCCCTCCAAGATGACCGTCTACGGGTCTGCAGATGCAGATCGGTGGACGCAGATCGGATCATACGAGGGGGTGATTCATTGGGTGGACTCGTTAAGTCACTCGTTCTCTACATCGTCCTCTCTGTTCTTCTCTTATTTCAAGTTTGTCGCACAGAGAGTGGCGCAGTCGTCGAACCACTATATGTCCCTCGGAGACATCGAGCTGCACGCCGACAAATGGGGTGGGTCTCTCTCTCTCTCTCTCTCTGTGTGTGTGGTGTGTTCGATCGTTGGTATGGGTCCACCGGCTAACACGGATCGCCCATATGACCCTTTTCGGGGGGAGTCTATCCTACGGATGAGTTTGCGAACTCGCGCACAACTCTACGTTGGTTTTTGTTTGCCGTGGTGTCTTCCTTTCAGTCTCCTCTACCCAAGGAGGTGGGTCGAAGTGGGAATCCGCGATTTTCTGCTGTTCTTACGAAACCCTCTCTTTGCTTTTGTAGCTTCAGCGAGCCTATCTGGGCCGGCCTCAATTTGGACCTCTGTAGCTTCATTGGTGGCTTGCCTGACCTTTCGCCCAACCATTGAGGTCCCGGCAGTCTCCATTGAATGACCGCAACCATTTGAATTCTTCATTTTGAATGCCTGTTTCAGCTTTCCTACCTTTCTTCTTTCTCCCCGCGGAGCTGCAGGCTCACTCGTTCCCCCCGCAGACATCGGCACCGCCACGAGTTGGACGAAGGATCCCTCAGTGACCTACGGAGGCCGGTACTCCGTCTACAAGGACTACTCTGGGTCTGTATGTCCGGGGCGGTATCGGGTGATGTGCAACACCGCCGTGTGGGACGACGCTGGGTGGTACGGTTACGCTTCAGATGAGTGGCCTGTGGCGGGGGCGTTTGATCGGGTGCTGGGGGAAAGTAACACGCAGGCTGGGTTTCATAGCGAGAGAACTGTGACGATCTCGGGCACGGGGGACAGCAGCGACTCAAATTTGGAGATCGTTCTCAAAACGCCCTGTAGCATGATCCTGAACTCATGGGGTGTCGAGTCGAGAACTGCAACAGGCGCCAGTTACGGGGCAGAGTACCAAACCCCTAGCAAAATGAGTGTGTATGGGTCCACGAACACAACAGATTGGGTCCTTCTGGGAAGTTTCTCTGGAGAGACTGGGTGGGGGAAGGAGGAGATTCGTTTGTTCGCTGTGGATTCTTTTTTGGGTCCGTTCAATTACTTTAAGTTTGACCTCCAGAGACGGTCCTCCTCTTCCGGAGGATACCTCTCCCTGTCAGATCTGAAGGTCTACGGGGGAAGCATTTCGGGTAAGTCGGTTGAGTGAGTGAGCGCTCAGGTCGAAGAATTGAATTCTACATGGTTCGAAAGGACGAAACGCTCAGCTCATATGTCAGTCTCACTACTAAAATTGCAGGTGGCTGCTTAGAAAAGCGTCTTGAGTGAGAGTAGCTAGTTGGTAAAGGGTCTCTACATGTGTACGCATGTCCGTGCTTTTGTCTGCGTCCTTCTGTGTATGTGTGTGTATGTGTGTGTGAGTATGTGTATGTGTATGTGTATGTGTGTGTGTCTGTCTGTCTGTCTGTCTGTCTGTGTGTGTGTGTGTGTATCGTCTGTGTGATGCCTTGCCTTTTCCGGTTTGCCGAAACAAGTGCACCTCTCCACTCGCTTGGTCATGACTGTATATTTTGTCTCCGTGTCTGTTGGCTGCCTGTCTGCAGACCTCTGTGGCGGTGGCTCCCACAACTGCGACACGAACGCTGCATGCGAGAACACTGCGAGCAGCTTCGCCTGCACGTGCAACCTCCCCGGGTACAGTGGAGACGGCGTCTCGTGCTCTGCCCTCACACTCGTGCCTCCATCAGATATCGGCAGAGGTAGCACTTGGACAGAGGACACCTCCACCCTGTACAGCGGTCTGAGCACTTACTACCAGGACTACTCTGGGTCCGTCTGTCCGGGGCGTTATCGTGCGATGACGAACACGGGGTCCCTGAACGCTAACTGGCCTGTGAGTGGAGCCTTTGATGGAGAGGGGGTGGTGAGTAACGGGGGGAACGGGTACCACGTGAACACTACGAGCATTTCGGGGACTGACAACGCGGCAGACGCGAACGTGGAGGTGATCCTGGAGACTCCGTGTGTGCTTCGGTTGGCGTCATACGGAGTGCAGTCTCGGGCGGACACCGGGAACTATTTGGAGAAGGAGCCCAGCAAGATGACTGTGTATGGGTCTGCAGACATGTCCTCTTGGACGCAGATTGGGTCATATGAGGGGGTGATTCTCTGGAGTCAAAATGAGACCAAGGGATTTGCATCAACTGCCAGCAGTGACTTTAAATACTTTAAATTTGTCGCGCAGAGGATCTCAAAGGCGGCAGATGACTACGTTTCCCTTGGTGGTATCAAGCTGTTCACATCGAACTGGACCGGTGAGTTCATTTATTTTCATACAGAATTCTTTTTCAGGGAGCATTTATTATGTATGAAAGTAAATGCGTGCTGTGACATTAAGCTGTTCACATCAAACTGGACTGGTGAGCGAAAACGGCTTTCACTTTGGCGGTTCGAAAGTGAAGGAATACGAATCGCTTTCGCCTCGTCTTTCACTGTCTAACAGACACTCATGTACTTTATGATCAAAGAAGTTGAATCGTTCGGCTGTCTGCCTGTCGATCATGCAGAAATTGACGAGTGCGCCTCGAATGTCCACAACTGCGGAGGGAACGCCTCCTGTACAGACACTGCGGGAAGTTTCACCTGTGTATGCAACAACGGGTTCTCGGGCTCTGGGCTCAGCTGCGCAGGTCTGCATGTCAATTCGGGGGGTGCATGGGGAGGTGGGGAGGAGGACTTGGAGCAGCCTGGAGCTGGGAGGCACTAAGTGTCTCGATTAGACATCCATGTAAACCTCAGACCTCCAAAGTGTTTCTTCCTTCCTTGGTTCAGTTGTGCAGAATCAAAATGACTTGCTTAGTGGGTCAAATTGGACCTTTTGCTCCGCAGAAAGATCCCCTTTTGTCTTTCCTCCCTTGCTTTCTTGCATCTCTGCGTGAATGAATCGAACCGCAAATGCGTGCACCCATGCAGCTGTCTCCTGCAACGAGAGCACAGACACGCAGCCCAACACATTGGGGGCTCAGGTGAACAGGACTGACGCGGGGGGCCAGACAGGAAACACGGGAGACACGGCAACGTTCATCTACGGGTGCATCTCGGGGTTCCAACTGGACAGCGGGGGGTCTGTGTCCTTCACATGCACAGGAACAAATATCTCTACATCGGAGTGGCAGGGCACACCTCCGACCTGCTCGGGTGAGATGATCTTCGTTTTTTGGATATTTTGGCTTTCCGTTTTTGGAACTTTACCTTTCGTTCTGCGTCGAGGGCAATCATTGTCTTCTTGGTCCCCCCCTGCTCTCCTTTTCGTCGATCGTTGTTCCTTTCTTTCATTTTGCAAGGATGAGACGCTCTGCCTCTCTCCCTTGAAGCTTCGTTGGAAAATTTGCTCCTTTTAAATTCACATCAGCTTTTCGAATTTCATTCTCTTTGTTCTTCTGAATCCCTTTTCTGTGCAGACATCAGTGAGTGCTCTGGTGGACTCCACAACTGCAACTCCAACGCTGCGTGTACAGAAACGTCGGGAAGCTTTACCTGTGCGTGCAATTTTGGGTTTGGGGGGGATGGCATCAACTGCACCTCCCTTCCTCAGGTGCCCCCCTCTGACCTGGGCAAGGCCAGCAGTTGGACCAAGGACGCCTCCGTTCTCTACCACAGCCTGCACACGATGTACAAAGACTACTCAGGAACCGTGTGTCCAGGCCGGTATCGGGCCATGGCCAGGCAGGAGTGGTGGGAGAACCCGGGGACGACATCGTGGGGGGACAATGAGTGGCCCCCCAACGGAGCGTTTGATGGGGAAGAGGGGGGATCCAGTGCCATTTTGAATACGGGGGGAGGGGGGTGGCACAGTGACGACTCTCTCGGGCGACAACCCGGGACAGCTGCTGCTTCCGACGGGGACCTCCAGATCGTTTTAGAAGTTCCGTGCAATGCGACGATGTACTGGTCAGCAAAATGCAGGACATGCCGCCGGGATTAGAAACACACTGCTCGTCGAAAAAGGAAAGCAATGCAATCGTAGAAGCTGGAGAGATTCTCTCTTTATTCTGTCTTTTTTGCCTTTGAAAATACATCAAAGAGTAAATCTTTTCTCTACTCACGCATGTTCTGTATCCGTGCATCATCGTTCAACTATTGAAGTGAAAAATAAGTCTCTTAGTTATTGTCCTCCCTCGCGTTCCTTTCCTGTGTTTCTGCAGGTACACAATGAGGTCAAAGTCCGACGGTGTGGCTGCCCAGACTCCCAGCAAGAGTGTCGTGTACGGGTCCCACAGTCTGTCCTCTGGATGGACAGAGATCGCTTCGTACTCTGGGGAGACAGGGTGGGGCCACTCTGAAGATCGGAGTTTTGCTGCCTCTAATGTCTCCTCCTCCTTCACGCACTTCGCCTTCCACTTCCTGAGGAACTCGAGAACTGCAACTGACGAGTGGATGTCTTTGGGGGAGATCAAGTTGCACATGGGTGAGGAAAGGCATCATCTCATTGTGTAACATGAATGGAAAGTGCATGCAGCCTGTGTCTGTGAAAAAATAGATTCCAGATGTGAAGAAAGCAAAACAGAAGAGAGTGCGGACAAACGTGATCTCCACAGGGATTTTTCACCCGACTGCCGTGTACCGTTTGCCCGTCTTTCTCCTTCATTACATGCCCGCATTGATTCGTCTCCTCCTGCATGCGTGTGGGCAATGAATGCAGACGTGCACGAGTGCGTCTCCAATTTGGAGAACTGCGCTTCGAGTGGGTCTGTGTGCACAAACACAGTCGGAAGCTTCACCTGTGCGTGCGCCTCCGGATTCTCTGGAGACGGCCTCTCGTGCTCGGGTGAGTGCCTTCATTGCATGCATTATGAAAAAGAATTCTGTATGAAAATGAATGAGTGTGTGCCTCCGGATTCTCTGGAGACGGCCTCTCGTGCTCGGGTGAGTGCCTCGACTTGCACGAAAGGGCATAAGAGAATAGGAATAGCTTGTGGGTGTTTTTCATCGTTTTGTCTTCGACTTGTCTGTGCCTGTCTACGAGAAAGTCAACAGAACTCCTGTCAATATTTTTGCGCTCCCTTCTCAAAGCGAGAATCGTCACGATTGCAACTCGGTGAACGCTCGCTGGATCCTTTGTGCTTGTGTGCAGACATCAGTGAGTGCAGTGGGGGAACCCACAACTGTGCGACACACGCGGCGTGTACCGAGACTGCGGGAAGCTTCACTTGTGCATGCAACAATGGGTACAGCGGGGACGGCGTCAGCTGCTCAGGTGGGGGGGGGGGGCTCTTCTTTATTTTTTGACGTTGGGGCTCTCGGCGGCAGGGGTCTCTCCCGATGCTGTTTTTGGTTTCTTTCTGTATTTGTGTGTTTGTAGTCTTCTGCGCTGGGGTGGCTATGTCGAATCATCACTTCTCCATGAAGAGAATCATCATGCACTCACTGACAGACAGACCGTCACTGCAAATATCTCTTCACCCTTTGACTCCATCTAACGGTGTCAAAGACTTACCACCTACCCTATCTGCATCCCTGCATGCATCATGCCTTCGTGCACAGTCCTCCCTCCCTCCTTCCCTTCCGACTTTCTTTTTTTGTGTAGAAATAAATACTCAGTAGGCAATGAGTCCCCAGTAAGTCAAATTTTATGTCCCACAGGATTCATCCATCCGTCCCTCACCCACCCCTCAAGTAATTGCTTCCTTTCTGTTTCCTTTGGTGCACCACGGATGGATGCAGCTGTATCCTGCAACGAAACTTCAGACCCTCAACCCAACACACTGAGTGCCCAGGTGATTCGCACAGACTCCGGCCAGGCAGGAACGACGACCGCAACTGCAGACTTCAAGTACAGCTGCAACAACGGGTACACTCTGGACGGTGCCGCTACTGTCACCTTCACCTGCACAGGGACAGCTTATGGGGTCTCACAATGGCAGGGAACGCCCCCGACCTGTAAAGGTGGGCAGATCAAATGGTTGTCCTCTTCGATAAGAAACCCTTGCAGAAAAGGATCCTTGACCGTTTTCGCCGGCCCCCTGCCCCTTGTCCATGCGGAGTTCTTGCCTGCCTGTCGCCTTTCTCTTGGTTTCCTTCCGGACGATGCATTCATATTCTAATTCTTGCATCCATCCATCTATACATACATCCATTCATGCATCTTTACATACATGCATACCTGCATCATGCATGCAGCGGTCGACTGCACAGGGGAGGCCACGGACTCACAGCCCAACACACTGGGCGCCCAGGTGACGCGAAGTGACAACAGCCAGACGGGCAGCACAAGTGACACCGCCGTTTTCACCTACAGCTGCAACAATGGGTATCGACTTGACAGCGCTGGAGCCGTCACCTTCACCTGCACTGGCACGGCTTACGGGGCTTCTGAGTGGCAGGGAACGCCCCCGACGTGCTCTGGTGGGTCAGTTGTTCAATTTTTTTTTTATGCACCCACTTTCATACAGAATTCTTGTAAATGAACGCCCCCGACGTGCTCAGGTTGGTCAGTTGTTCAACTGTCTGGGCCACTCTTTCCAGCTTTTTGGTTTTCTTCAGATCAACTTTTTTCCTCCGATAGACCCACCATGGTTGCGTCCTCTCCTGCACATCTTGCCTTGCTGCCGCTCGATTCGTTCTTCTGGCATTTCCTGTATGAGGGTGCATGAGTGCAGAATATCACGTGCTTGCAACTAGAGAATTGGTGGAAATGACTTTTCGTTTATCCTCATTCATTTATAAGAGAATTTGTACGTACTCTGCAGCCGTTGCGTGCAACGAGACCGGGGACACGCAGCCAAACTCTCTGGGTGCACAGGTAATTCGAACAGACTCCGGGCAGTCGGGAAACACTACAGACACCGCGACTTTCACGTACAGCTGCAACAACGGGTACCAACTTGACAGTGCAGGCGCCGTCACATTCACCTGCACAGCGACGGCATACGCCGAGTCCTCCTGGCAGGGGACGCCGCCGACATGCTCAGGTGGGCTTTTTGCCTTCTGCTGCGCTGCAGATATCAAAAGATGATGTTGCCTTGAGCTGTCGAAAGCGTAACTCCCTGTATACCTTTATCTGAAGGTCCGCACAAGAGTTTTGTGGGCCATCTGATTGTATTGTGCTTTGCACGTGTATGGAAATCGTGGGTACCCTTCTTAGCATCGAATATGCTTTTCGCAGCTGCATAAGCCCATCTCCCTGTATACTGTTTGGGTCTCGACGAAATTTGCGGCTTTGATCTGTCTCAGAATGAACAAAACCCATAAAGTATCAATCAGGTGAGAGGGGTCCCAAGGATCGGACTGGCAGGAGGACTTGCGTGTTTCCTTTTTGTGCTCACGTGCTTATGCAGCTGTGACGTGTACAAACGAAACAACTGACCTCCAGCCGAACACTTTCGGTGCCCAGGTGATCCGCACAGACTCAGGCCAGACAGGCACGACGACAGCAACTGCAGACTTCAAGTACAGCTGCAACAACGGGTTCACTCTGGACGGTGCCGCCACTGTCACCTTCACCTGCACAGGGACAGCGTATGGGGTCTCACAATGGCAGGGAACGCCTCCTAATTGCACCGGTCAGTTGAGAACGCAACTTCTGATAGACAGACCGAGAAGGCTCAATGTTGCTCAGGAGCCTGTGTGCAACAAGCACATCGACAATTCATCGGGTTCCTGAAAACCATCAATATGAAAGAAGGGGTTTCTTGGGAGAAATGATTCTTGTAGTGCTTTGACCAATTGTTTTCTATGCTGGAGCAGCCCCCCTCGGACCTCTTCCCTGCCCGAATGTTCTTTTCCCCTTCATTTTGTTTGCCTTGTTGAACCTTGTGATGGATCGATGCAGCTGTGTCCTGCAACGAGACGGCGGACTCACAGCCTAACACACTGGGTGCCAACCTGACCCGCACCGATTCGGGTCAGACGGGCTCGACCTCGCAGACTGTCGTCTTCACTTACGCATGCAACAGAGGATATTCGCTCGACAGTGCGGGTGCTGTGACGTTCACGTGCACAGGGACTGCATACGCCGCATCGGAGTGGCAGGGGACGCCCCCAACGTGCTCAGGTACGGAACCCCTTCACTGAATGAATGAATGAATGAATGAACCTGAGATTCAAACACTGCACTGGGATGCTCATGTGAGTACTTCGTCTACAGAGGAGGCGCGTGCCAGTTCAACAAGCGAAGCAGGGCAGCAAACCAAAGAAAAGGGGTCGGACAAAAAATGGAAAAAAGTCAGGAAGAAAGGGGGCGAAGACGAAGGAGAACGGAGACGGCAAAGGATAAACAAAGGGAGAAAGACAGAAAAAAGAAAGGAGCGAACAACAAGGAAGAGCTCGCAAAAGGGCGAAAAGTGGCAAAGAGAAAGAAGAGAAAGAGACAAACGAACCGTCCAAATCTGTATCCGTCTGTCTGACGGTCGGCAATCCCCCCTCCCCCCCCTCCGCCTGAGTGTCTGCGTGTGTGCAGAGCTGGACGAGTGCGCAACTGGAATGCACAACTGCGACTCTCTCCGCACAAATTGCACGAACTCCGTGGCCTCTTTCAGCTGTTCCTGCCTGACAGGGTTCCACACACTCACCACGAATGCCTCCAACATCCTCAGCTGCTCAGGTCATTCATAAGGCAAACCTATTTTGTTTTTTTAAACCCTCTGAGTTTTACTTGTGCGGCTCGAGAGTGGAGACCTGTAAGTACCCAAATTTGAAAGAGAGGGCTGCAAGGAGTCCCCGCTCTTAATGCCTTTCAAGCTTGACACCGCTTGACCCCTTGCGGGGTGAATGAAAAACAAAAAAAGGCACACACACATCAATGGTTCCAAAAACACCCATTGCCTACATGTGCGTGACTGTTTGTTGACTTTTGCGCTTACATCTGTTTGGCTGAGTTTCTCCATTCCTTTTTGTTGTATGAATGTTTTTGCATTTCATATTGCGTGCAGATACTGATGAATGCGGGACATCAGTTGACAACTGTGGTCTGGGTGCCGCTTGTACAAACACAGAGGGCAGTTTTCAGTGCGCGTGCAATCAGACAGACGGGTGGAGGACGATCGCCACAGATGGCACTTGGTGCGAAGGTGAGTGAGGCTGATCAAATCAGTTTTTGTTTCTCGTTGGAGCTCTGAATCCGAATCCAGTCTCCGCCTTCCATACAAGATTCTGTGGCTAGTAGGCAAAGTCACTCATCATCTTTCGACTTCAGTAGTCAATTAAGGCTTCTGATATGAGCTCAGACCCCCTGTGATCTCTTTCTTATATTTTTTGGTACAAGCAAAGCTGTACAAAACGCAAATCACTTCTAGAGTCTGGGTCCGAGCCAGGAAGGAACCCGGAGACAGTCAGATCTGAAACGACAAGGATCAACTCGTAGAGAAGAATGAATTGGAATGAATGAGAAGAGTGCCCGTGCATGGATGGATGCGTGCAGACGTGGACGAATGCTCTGGAGGACTGAGCAACTGCGACGGCAACGCCAACTGCACGAACGGAGTCGGGAGCTTCGGGTGTCAGTGCAACGCAGGATGGGAGGATGCCGCTGGAATTTCGGACAGCGGGACTGCGTGCTCGGGTGAGTCAGCTGCGTGTGTGTGTGTGTGCAAAAGAATCTGTCTGTCTGCCTGACGCGCGGGTGATTAATGCAAATAGTTCTTTTGTTTTGTCGGTCTTCATTTTTGGATTTTTCTTCCTTCCTTCCTGACTTTTTCCCTCCCTCCACGGTGTGTTAACTTTCTGTCGTGCCCCTCTCTGCCCAACCAACCCATTGCATGTGCATGTGCTCACGGGGGGTCTCGATGCAGACCTTGACGAGTGCACTGCCAACAATGACAACTGCGACGCCAATGCCCAGTGCACAAACGCTGTCGGCACCTTCACCTGTGCCTGCAACACTGGGTATGGAGGAAGCGGAGTCACCTGCACACGTCAGTCAGTCAATCAATCAGCCAAACAAAACAAAAAGAGGGAATCGCACTGGCGAGTTGGAATACAGACATCCACACATAGAGGAAGCTTTTCCAAAACTAAATTTAACTCTCCCTTTTGTTCTTCACGCTCTGTGCAGCATCTTCCGCAGTCCTCTGCGGCACCACAGTCACAAAGTCTGGTGCAACAAATCAGGGAGTGGCGGCGGACGCCTGTGGGACCTGGTCCAGTGCCGACGCCGCTTCTGTGCCATTTCACCACTTCCCCCCGGTACTAGAGAGCTCGCAAATGTATCCTGTGAAAGACGTGTCGGTCTCCACATGTAACTCTGGGACAGACGTAGACGTCGGGTTGAGCTTCATTGATGGGCTCAACGCAAGGGTCTGCCTGGCGTCTTCAGGAGTGGCAGGAGCGTGTGAGACTTATGAGTTCTCTAATTTCTCTGCCGACTCTCTTGTGTTCACGAGGGTTGCAGAGCAGGGGGGGGTCTCCGGATCTTTTGAGGTTTCTCTAACGACGACCTGCAACTGCAGCAACTCCCTGTATGATCTCGACGGTGAAGTCTGCAGTACGTCGCTGCCTTTCTGCCTGCCTGGCTCTTTGTGTCCATCCTCACGTTTTTTCTTTCACTCTCTGTCTCTGTCTCTCTCCCTCCCCCTCTCTCTTCCTCACACAGATGCAAGAATGCAGAGAGACAGAGAACACTGTACTGAATTGATACACAAAGGAAGGAAGGGAGGCAGTTTGGAAGTCCTTGACGCTGTAATCGCGGGTCTCATAAGGGTTTGGAGGCTGTCGTTGGAGCATTCCGTCTCTCCGAATTTGTGTGTGTGTCATTCAGCGTCTCCCTGCATGTCCTCTTGTTCTTGCATTTCCTTGCAGAGCTGGACGAGTGTGCAAAGGGAGTTCACGACTGCACTGTCCGACTGAACTACCCGAACAACTCCCTGGAGAGTGTCGCTGTGTGCACGGACACCAGCTCCTCCTTCACGTGCAGTTGCAACGATGGGTACACGGACGCTTCGTGGGCAGGCAGGGACGCAGGAACACTCTGTGAGGGTGAGTGCATTTATTTTCTGTACTAAATACAAGGGCAGGCAGGGACACAGGAACACTCTGTGAGGGTCAGTCGGCGGATGAATGAGGGCGCGTGCACAGAATAGAGATCACAAGTAGTCGCTCTTGTTTCGTTGACTCTGGAGGCTCTTGTATCTAAATGGCCTTAAGCCTCCTCCTGCTCTCGTAAGTCGGGGCTGCCCTCAGTGGATCTCCTTCCATCAATGCTCTCTCTCTCTTGCAGCGGTCCTCTGCAGCAACGTCCCCTCAATAGCATCTGCTGGCACGGTGAAGTTTGAAGATGCCATGAATGTTGCGGGTGTGGGCGCATCCGCAAACCTGTCGTGTGACCCCGGATACGCTCTGACACTTACTGGGGGAGGCGCTTCCTCCATGAGCTGCACCTCCAGTGGGGGTGCTACTGCGGCGTTTCCCTCTCACACGGTGTCATGTGAGAGTCAGTCGGATCCGACATCGATCTGTATCTATCTGCCTGTTGCTTTCTTTTCCTCTCTGTCTGCCTGCGTGCATGTGAATCTGTTTGTTCCTTTGATTGTCATTGCATCCATTTGCTTTGCTGCCTGGCCGGCTCCCTCCCTATTTTTCTCCTTTCTCTCTCCACGCCCCCCGCCCACCGGTCACCTTGTGTGTGTGAGCGTTCCTGCCCTGTTCTGGTTGTCCGCTCGCCCCTCTCCATTCGCAGTCTGCGGCCTCCGTATGCCGGCCTTAATGCCATCGGTATTTTTGACAGTTCTGAGAGATGTGTCCAGACTCTCTGTCCCCCCTCCGATGACCAAACCTTCGCACTGAATCTTCAATCAACGCCTGACTAATCAATCGACTGATTGCATGACTGCAGAGACCGTCTGTGGAGGACAGACCCCCGTGATCCCCTCAGGAGGCTCCATGGAACCCTCGTCCCCTCCTAATGGGGTCAATTGGCTTGTGGGAGATTCTGTTGCCTTCAGGTACGTTCGCGTTCTCTGATTCTTTTTGATTCTACCGATCAAAATCCTTTTCATTTAATTGCCTCAGGGATGCATTCTCTGATTCTTTTTGATTCTTATGGTCATATTCATTTGCATTTGCCTCAGGGATGCATGGACAATCGGGAGAAGAGGATCGACCTGGTTGCCTGTGTGTGTCTCTACTCCAGGAGTGATACATTGTGTCAATTCCGTTTTTGTATGGTTGCCTTTTTACTTTTGCTTCTGCTGAGTGCAGCTGTAACTCCGGCCACTTGCAAATTGGAGTCTCCACGCTGACATGCGAAGGGATCGAATCTGCATCCCCTGCGGCATCGGAGTGGCCTGTGCACACGGCGTCGTGCGAACGTTAGTCAAAATCTTGTGTTTATTCCTGGCAGTGTTCCTTTTTGCTCCTTGCATCACTTGACTCAGAAAAAAATGTTTTGAGTGCCACCGTCGTCTCATAATCCGATGGATTATGTTTTCTGGCCTTCGTTCTTGTGCGCATTTTCTAAGAAGCCCTGGGAGTGGATGCACGATAGAAGACAACGTTCGCTTACATGACGCAAAAAGACTCTCGCTTGACCGGTCGTCATGGGTGCACTCAAGAAAAACCTCATTCGTGCAGCGGCAGTCTGCGAAGGCATCACCCCTATGGCCCCCTTTCTGGGGTCCCTCAGTCCCTCAGGACCGGCAGATGGGGAAAACTGGCGCACTGGTGAGAGCGTGACTTTTTCCTGTCTTGAGGGCATGACGAGGGTGGGTGTGGCCTCTAGAGCGTGCACGAACACTTCCAGTTGGGAGGCCTCTTGGGACTCGGAGAGTGATCCCGTCTGTGAAGGTACGGACGTAGATGATGATCGATGAGCGTTGCATGCAACGGCTCAATTGTCTTTTGGGAACAACAGTATTGGCCAGCAGGGAGAGGACGGTCTGAAAGAAAAATTAAAGAGCTTGGACTTGGCGACAGTGGAATGAGTACCAAATTACCTCTCTATCCATCCGTGTTGTGTTTCGGACCTTGCATCCTGTTCCCTCTAGCTGCATTTCTTTTCGGTAAAAACAGAATGAACAGACGTTTTGTTTCAATCGACCACTTTGCCGTAGCTCAATGAGCAGGTAGGTGTGTACTTGATTCACTTCTTTGCCTCAAAGATCTCCTTGGAGGTGCATAGGTGCATGGGTGCGTGTGTGAAACAACAATCGACCCCGTCTCCCGTTCTTTCGATCTGTCTGTGGATCCATGCGGATCATGCAGGGGCAATACTATTAATAATAATGCGTGCGTTTGTGATTGAACGTTCCTGCAGACCCAAACGCCCCGAAGATCAGCTGTCCCTCAGTCGTGGCTCTGGCCACAGACGCCCGGAAGGACCGTAGAGTCATCGTGAAAATAGAGGAGGAACTCGGAGTGACCTACAGCGACGATGTGATGATGGCCTACACGCCCCTGACCTCCTCTCCGACCTTCCCGGGTCCTCTTCAGTTCGGCACTCACACAGTCGTTGTGACCGCATGGGACGCCTCCGGGAATTCGGACTCGTGCACCATCACGGTGCATATCGTCGGTCAGTCAGAAAGTAAACGTAGTGGGGATAGGAAATGAAGGAAACGAAAAGAGAGGAGGGAAAAAGGTGCTGAAGTCTTAGTATGTAGGGGAAAGAGCATCTCTCGATGTTGCCTCTTGCAGCGATTTCCCCTCCCTCTGCAAACATACATAGATATGTAAATGCATTTGTGCGTGAGCATGTGCAGACAGAGAGCCCCCCACAGTCCTCTGCCCGAACAACGTGTACAACTACCAAGTGTTCCGGAACCCGACCGTCATTCAATTTCCTTCCAGTGCCATCGTGTTCGACAACATCGACAGAGAAGAGGATATCGCCGTCTCCATGAGCATCAGCTCAGGCACATTCCTTCCCCCGGGACCCCACACAATCACGGTGACGGCAACCGACAAGAGCGGCAACACTGATTCCTGCAACTTCCTTGCAGAGATCGTCGGATGCTCAACACACTCAGAGAGGGCGGCAGAGGACGAACGCTGCAAGTGCATGTCAGTCAGTCAGTCAGTCAGTCAGTTGGTCAAGTATTTGTCATTCTGCTCAGTTCACTCATTTCGAGGGCACAAATATACAGGGTTCTGAGACTTCAAAAAAGAAGCTCCAAAAGTTCTAGTTTGTTGCACATTAAACTTTTTTTCTTTGTTCTGCAAAATGATGGTGTACATTCATTGCTCAGGAATTCATTTCTCAGCTCCCCCCTCCCTCTTTCCAGGCCGGGATACTGGCAGGACCTCGACGTCAGCAGACCTTTTCTTTCATACAAAATTTTCTTTCATACAGAATTCTTTTTCTGTATGAAGAAAATGCAGGCCGGGATACTGGCAGGACCTAGACGTCAGCAGGCCGGCATCCCGGGTGGCAGACGGGAGGAACTCGGACGTCGTCGTCTGTCGGGCATGTGTTCAGGACTCCATGAGCGAGAAGGACTCCACCCATCCCTCTGCGTGTGTCTGCAATGAGGGGTTCTACTTTGTTCCTGACATCAGTAAGGGGGACGACGAGCGAGACGAATTCTTTTGGACCTCAGGGAGGTGTCAGCCCTGTGTGAAATTCGCAGACTGCTCGGGGGGTGTTGTCGGATCTCCCACCGCCAACAGCACAACCATGAATAGCTCCGCCTCAACGGCCCGTCTGAGGCTACTGAGCACTGCAGGCAATGCGAGCATCACCAATACAGAGGAGCATCAAGCGCGTCGTTTCCTTCGAACAACCGACTCCGCTGTCTTGAGATTCTACAACAAAACTCAACACGCGCGTCCTGTGCCCAAAGAAGGATACGCCCTCGTACAGGCATACCCCTTCGCTCAGGTTGGTTGTAGGTCTTCCATGCAAGGGACCCGAACGAACACTCACGGAGTGCATGGAACACTCTGGCAATTCTCCCTTGGTCTTTTCTTCATCTCTCTGTCTGTTTTATTGCCTCGAAAATCCAACAGAAACACTTATTCAGAAAAGTTTCGAAAGGCGGGAAATGATTACGACTTGGTTTGAGCGGAGCACCACTGATGGAAGACATCCACATGAAAGTAACGAAATCGTGTCTGGCCTTTTGTTGGAATGCTTCGCTTTCTTCAAATACCTTCCTCAAACTCCATCCCTCCCTTCTCTTCTCTTCAGGTGGTTCCATGTCAGACTGCCTCCAACTGCAAGAGAGGAGGGCAGGAAGAATACCAGTCCGAAGAGGGATATGCAGCCTGCACGGGAGGATCTAGGGGGGTCGGTTTTTTGCCTTACAGGGTTTTCTTCTGGTCATGATGGTGCGGTTTGATCTTCAATTCATTTATTTGCTTTTCTGTTTGATCGAATAAATTGGCCACTCTCTCGATTTCCGTCCTGTCCCTCTGTAAAGTGTGCGTATTTTTTGAATTCTACTCAGATGGGTGATTTGAAATCACCGATTGAAAGGTGACGCTGCAAGTGGTTGAAGTTTCAACCTATGCGTGAACAAACAGTTGGACAGAAAGCGCCAGACAGATTCTTTGGCTGGCGTGTCTGCCAGCTGCCTCGAATTTTTGAAATAATTCTCATTCTCGTGAGAGCGATCGATGTCATGCGTGCAGCCGACATGCAACGAGTGCGAGGCCGGACTGAAGCGCAACACAGATGGAGGGGAACTGACGGGAAAATGCGGCGCCTGTCCCCCCTTTCTGACGAATCTATTGGGTCAACTGGCGCTGTTCCTATTCATGCAGGCGACAGTGGTTTTCTACACTATCATGAATATCGCACCGTCAGAGGACGACGAGCGAACGTTCGTGGTGGCAATTCGAACTTTGTTGAATTATTTGAGTCTGATGGGCATCATTGGAGTTTTCGACACGTACAAAATCAACTTTCCAGATTGGGTCCATGCACGCACGTTGTTTCCCTACCCGAACTTTCCCTCCCTTGTCGACTTGGTTTCTTTGGACTGCGTCATCGAACCGTTCCTCCGGATGTCCGGCATAGAAGACGACAATGAGGTCCTCGTGCTCATCCGACTGATCAACGCATCGATGATTCTTGCGTCTTTCATTTTCCTTACCGTGTTCCTCTCCCTCGTCGTTCTCATCGCTGCGTGCGTCGAGAGGAAGCGAGTGCTGAAGAAAATGTCGGCAGAGGAAGATAGACACGTTGTGTACTTCAAACAGTACTGGGCTTCCAAGTCTGGAAGGGCAGGCAGAGGGAGCGAGTGGGACAGACAACAAGTGCCTGAAGAGAGACTCGGGGAGCCTACTGACGCGGAGAAAAAACAACTGGAAAAACAGGTCGGCGAACAGTGTTTCTGTGACCATTTTCTGTACTCCCCATAATTTTAGGCTTTAACGTCGTGAAGACAATGTGTCCAAAATATACAAGAAGCAGCTGGAGCAAGCTTGTGCAGGTTTCGTCGTTATTGGCGGGCTCAATTTCTGAAAGTATGCTGTTCACAAAACTAAAAACTACCTTTGTACGGTATCAATGTGTTTATGCGCTGCTGCAGTTGAAAAAAGACGAAGCATCAAAGCGCCTCTTGGGTCTCTTCCGCTATCACATTCCCATCGCCACAACAGACGGTGAGAGGTTCTCAGGCCAACTGGCAAAAGTGCTCTTCACAGACATTGTCCCTGTCTGGATCGTCCTTTACTTTCTAACCTTTGAAGGCACGGTGGACGAATTGGTCTCCCTGATCCGGTGCGCTCCTCTGGCTGACGGGCTTGAAAAACGTCTGGCGGACATCCCCTCTATCTCCTGCCAGTCTGAAGTCTACAGTAAGTGGATGCCTGTGGCCTTTGGGGGAGTGGTCATTTTGGCAATCGTTATTCCCTTCTGTTTGGCGTTCCTGGTCATCAGGGGATCGAGGGTCCTGAAGGGACTGAAGGCTCGGGAGAATGAGGACGCGTTCAGAAGGACATTCGGGTTCCTCATTCAGGGGTATGACTTCAGGTAAGTAGGTGAGTGAATGAGTGAGTGAGTGAGTCTCTTTAGTTTTAAACTTGCTCTTTCCTTTCCTTTGCTTTTCTTTCTTACCTTTTTTACTGCACTTATTTTCGATCTGTGTTTTGTTCTTGAATCGACTCAAGTCTCGATAATGCGTCATTGAAAGGCGCGAATGCAAACATGCTCATCGTAGGGTTTTCGCTGCATCGCTTTCTTTCTTGGTTTTCGACTGGCCGGCTGGCTGCAGGTACGTGTACTGGGAGCTGGTGATAATCGGTCGGAAGTTTGCGGTTCTTCTCCTGATCGCCTACTATCCTGGGGAAGATCCCGACATGAGGCTCATACAGGTGTGTGTGTGTGTGTGAGTGTGTGTGTGTGTGTGTGTGTGTGCGTGTGTGTGTGTGTGTGTGTGTGTGCGTGTGTGTGTGTATGTGTATGTGTATGTGTATGTGTGTGTGTCTGTCTGTCTGTCTGTCTGTCTGTGTGTGTGTGTGTGTGTGTGTGTGTTGTGTGTGTGTGTGTGTGTTCGTGTGTGTGTGTGTGTGCCTGCGTGTGTGTGTGTGTGAGTATGTGTGTGAGTATGTGTGTGAGTATGTGTGTGTGTCAGTAGTTTCTTCAGCGTTTCTTTGCCCGGGTATTGTGTCCGTCGGCCCGCTTCCCTTCCTTCCTTCCTACTCTCAAGAGCGGTTCCTCTCTTCATGCAAGTCACTGCATGTTATTAATGGTCAAGGTCCTTCCTCGATCATGCAGTGAGCGCTGTCTCCCCCTTACACGAACCACATTTGTTTTGTTCTCTCTTTCTTTTTCCTCAGGTTTCGATGTTTGCGGTGTTCGTGCTCGTCCTTCAGCTGAGGATTCAACCATTCAGCCGTCAAGATAGGGGAATCCTGAATGACCTCGAACTGCACGCTCTGGCCGTCTGGCTCCTCACTCTGGTCGCCTTCTCGGTCCGTCGGTCAGAAGGGTGGTCGGTTGGTCGGACCTTCTTTTGCTTCAGTCCTTTGCTTTGTCTTGATGCCTTTTCGTCTCATTTGCATCGCTCTTTCTGCAGTTTCTCACCGTTTTTCTTTTCTCTCTGGATGCTGATTCGTTGCCCACTCTTTCTGAATTCGGGTACCCGCATCTCGGGGAGTTTCAGGGTACAGATGTTTCTTTCATTATGTGAAGAACGGACCCATTCAGAAGTCCCCCTTGATCTGTCTGTCTATCTGTCTGTGCAGATCATGTATATCAAGCCGATCCCAGAGAACAGCACCTTCATCGTCGCTCTGGGGGCTCTGATTTTGAACGCGTCGTTCATGATCAGGGCAGCGTGGATCATCGGTAGGGGGTATGTGTTGGCGTTTTATGACGTCATCGAAGAGTTCAAAGAGGCCGAAGAACCTGAAAAGGTCATTCCCGAAATCTGGATCAGGGTACCGGTCCGATTAGCCCTCCCGGTGATAGAGACTCTTTTGATCAGGCCTGTGAAGGCCCTCGCGGTCTTCTTCCCGGTGCCCCACATTGCGCTCGACTCCAGGAACGCAGCCTCTGCGTTTGCGGTGGAGTTGCGCAGTGCGGTGGACGGCAGTGTCTGTCGGATGACTGCGGACGTGTTGGAGTCGACGATGGCTGTGTTCAATGACGCCACGAGACAGGTGTTCGATGAGTGGGAGGAATGGATGCATCGAGACAAGGGGGGGGAGTGCGATCTTGGGAGCACAGAGAGAGAGCTGATGAAGTCTCTGCAGAGATTTCGAACAGGACAGTTGGAGTCGATATTCGGAGACGGGAAGGAGGACAAGGCGGGTTTGACGAGAGATAGGAAGAAGGTATGCACGGCAATTTATTTTCAGGAATTCATACTGAGATGGGCTCTTGTCACTGCAGAAGCGTTTGAAGATGAGAAGATGAAGGAGGCAGCAGAACAATCGAACGATCTTGACCTGCTCTTCTACGTCGCACAGAAGATGCTGAGGCCGATGAGGTACCAGACGCATCCTTTTGAGGCTCTCCTCAAAGAGATGGAAAAAAAGGATCAGAAAGAAAAAAGTCTCGCAACTTCTCAAAAAGATGGAGGAGAAGAAGAAGAAGAGGAAGAGGACACAGATAGCAATTTTGGGTCTGCAGCCGAGAAAGGAGCCGGGGATGCAGTCTCAAGCACGAATAAGAAAAAGGAGAAAGTCAAGAAGATAAGAGAATGGACACGCGCTGATGTCTGCAAACTTCGGCGACCAGCAATTCCCCTCCCTAATGTGCGATGGAAGCCGCTGCAAAGAATCCAGCCGCCGCAGGTTTTTCAGCAAACACAGCGCATGTCAGTGCAAATTGACCGGCGAATGTCAAAGCAACATTCTGATCACTTCAATGGAGACAGAAGAAGAAGCTCATTTGCACTTCCAATGTCCGGCAGAAGAGGTTCCACTCAGCACAACGACAGAACATCTATCGGGGGTGTGAAAGAGAAAGACGTTGCTGCAGCTGCGGCAGGTGCGAACGAGGAATTTGCTGCTTATGTTTCTGCCACTGCTCGTCTGTCCGTGTCTCGGCAGGACCCCGGAGACGGTTTTTCGTCAAACCTTTTTCGGTCGGCTTCTCTGGAAGCGTTGCAAGAGAAGGCAAAGGAAGAGGGGGGAGAAGAAGAAAAAAAGAAAGGAAAAGGAAGAGGACCAGTCCCCCTCGTAGAGACCTTTCAGTTCCCATCTCCTCGAGATGACGCTCACCCTTGGGATTCCCATTACGACCTTGAACCCCCCTCCCCCCTCCCGGCAGATGTAGAGAACCTGACTGCGAATGCGAGCCTCCATCTGAATCAACAAGAGGGTCCCGATGCACTCACGCTCCTAGAAGAAGAACCAACCCAGATGCAGCCCCAGAGTCCACACCCTGAAACCCCCGTGCCCTTGCAGGCTCTCCCCTCGACTCCCAAGAAGTCCATCCTTCGAACCGGTACAAGTGCCTTGAATGAGAGCGGGGTGCATGAGAGTCCATCAGCAGAGACTGGGATGTCTCACGGGCAGATGCAAAGACAGAAGTTTAGGTCCAAATTGAGCCGACGTCTCAGTTTTGCAGACGAGATGGACATGCCGTTGGAAGAGTCAGATGGGGACAAACTGGGAGGGCACAGTAGTCGTCCCTCGTCTGCGGCATCAACAGGCAAAGAAGGAAACCGGGGAGTGAAGGTGAGCAGAGAAGAAGAAGAGAGAACCCGGGGCCGGGGGCAGAATTTGCCTTTGCCCATTGGATCCGTTCTCTCCCCCTCCAATCGACACCTCTCCCAATCCTCTCCCTCTCCTCACGCATGGGAGCACTCTCCTGCTGCGTCTGCTTCTTCTTCTACTCGGAGACGGTCGATTCTAGTGAGGGGGGGCACTGAGGAGGAATTCCGTAGTCCGTCCACACCAATGAAGCGTAGATCGTTGAGCTTTGCGGAGCTTGACAGTGACAAGGAAGGGGAGAAGGAGGATGGAGAGGGCAGCGGCCGGTCGGCATCGTTCACAGGAAGACGTGCGAAAGAATCCGGTTCTCCGACTCCTTCCCTTCTCTCAGCACTGAAAAGGAGGTTCTCCTTCTCTCGCAGGCAGAGTCAAAGTCAGACAAGCCTCGGCGAGAAGAGGCCTTCTACTTCAAATCTGCATGAAGAGGCAGAGGGAGACAACACAGGCAGAAGCTTCCGTTCGGACTCAGTCATTGACGGTGACGGAAGTAGGAGAAGTTTTGCGGTCTTCCGTCGGAGGTCGTCGGGCCACTTGATGAGAGGAGTGTCGGGTCAATCAATCCAGAGCTCCCCTTCTGTAGAACACGTTTCTGCTTTGCCCACAGGGAAAAGAAAGTGGAGCGTTTTTAGACGACAAAGCGAGGCCCCAGAGCCAAAAAAGAGCGGAAGTGGCACTGCGGTGGCGGCAGCTGCAGCAGCTCGTCTCTTCGGAGGGCCTCTACCCCTCCTCGCGGAGAGATCCCGGTTTCCCTTTTCTTTGACGATTTTGAAGAAAGTTGGAGATGCGTTCTTTGAAGGGGACATGAACGATGAAGCTTTGAAGGAAGGTCTAACCGCAGACGCACTCTCAAAAGCTGTCAGACGATTCCTCAGAATGCACCCGGCAGTCGGCATCTGGGTCAGTCAGTCGGCAGATGTTCTGGGAGTCCTTTCTTTCTTTGATTTGTTTTTTTTCGTTGATTTCAATCTTATGATTTCGTGAGTTACCTCCGTGGCTGAAACACTCATTATTTTACCCGCTTTCTTATGCTTTTTGCATGCTTCTTGTGTTTATTGCAATTCCGCAAAGCTGCTTCGCCTTCCTTCCTGACTTTTTTTCTTAATTGCATTTGCTGGCCGCAGCACTACTTTGCCTTCCTGTCTGCGAAGAGGGATGTGGAGGTGGACATGTACATGGTCCCCTTCATCAAGTACGTCTGCCGGTCTGGTGCGGACATAGGGCCCGACTCCTTCGGCCAAGACTTGAACAGAGGGGGTAGGGGGTCCGCCCTGGATTTTGTAGTGGGGGGGGCACATGGGGCAGACAAGTTCAGAATGAGACGGTCGAGCGTCTGTCCCCCTCCTCCTCCACTCTCACCTCTCTCAATGGGCGGCTTGAGTCCGGCCACACCAGCAGGAATAGAAGCAAGTCTGAACGCATCAGCCTTCCATCCCTTTAAGTCTCTATGCCCGCCTGTTGGCTCTTTTCAAAACTCTCCTGAGGAAGGTGGGGGAAAGCTGACTGGGACAGAGCTGATTGACTTTGAGGGGAAGGAACGTGAGGCCAGATATGTTCATGTGGGATTGGGCCCCCTTGGAGGCCGTGAGTTCTTCCGCGTGCGCGTTCCCTTGATGGATCCGTACGGCAATGCTGTGACGGATTTGAGGGAGAATCCGTTCATGACGGTAGAGACGCCCCCCAAAGACCTTAGAGGGGAGGCAAAAGAGAATTGGATGCCCCGAGTACAAGTCTGGTTGGAGGCTGGATGTGGAGGAGAGATTGTCCCCAGAGACGAAGAAGACAGGAGCAATGAAGACGAGGCAGTGGATCAGTCGTCAGAGGAGAGTATCGAAATTGATCAGACAAAAGTCACAACAGCCACAGCGACAGGAGGAGGGGGGGGGCATCATAGAGGATCAGCACTCACATTTTTCCCAAGTCAGTAAGGAGATCTCTCTCTCTCTCTGTCTCTCTTTCTCTCTCTCTCTCTCTCACACACACACACATACATACACACACATACACACACATACACATACATACACACACACTATTTGTCCATCTATCTTTCTATCTGTTGATCTATGTAGGTGCCTGTGTGTCTGCTCGGCAGTCCTTGATTTCGTCCCTCTGCCTGCAAGAGTGTTTATTAACTAGTCTGGCTGCTCGATCCATCGTTCTTCAGCCCCCCTCCCTCCCCCCCTCCCTTTGCGTGCGTCACTTGCAGGCTCAGAGGACCCCAGGCAGGCATCGGAGGGAGAAGAGTGGATGGGGAGCGATGCGCAGAGCACGGAGGGCAACGCTGTCGTGTACTCGAATGTGATCAGAATCCAACAGCCAGAACCAGAGCCTGAACTGCCGGCCGCAAGCTCACGGCTGTCGGTAGACTCACATAGATTGACGCAGACTCGAAAACAGTCACTAGGGGAACCCGCTCTGTTAGTGAGGAATCAGGAGGACAAAGAGAACACCCGAGAGGGTCTGCAGCAGAGTGTGTCTCAGGGTGCAGGAAGCAGACGCCCTACGGGGACAGGAAAACCGCTAAAATTGCCGGATCCGATTGTACAGAGTTTGCAGGAAATTGTTGCGGTGATGAAGGAGGCAGAGGAAGAGTCAGAGTCGGCCTCGGACGTTGAGGAAGGCGAAGGAGAATCTCCAGCACAGAGCCCAGGGGAAAGGGGGAATGAAGACGATTTCCTCAGCATCGAGGGAGAAGGAGAAGGAGACGGGGGAAATCCGAGAGGTTCCGTTCTGCCCCCCCTTCTGTCCTCTTCGCCAGGTCAACCTTCCGTGTCTGCACGGAGAGGTTCCGTTTTGCCTCCACTTCCTCATCTCTCCTCTCCGTCTCTCTCTGTCTCTCCCCCCCCTCCTTCCGTAAATGAAACAGAGAAGGGAAAGGAAACAGACTCCATTCGTCGGGGTTCCGTTCTCCCCCCTCTTCTCTCCACTGAGCCTGTGGGTGCGGACCGAAGAGGATCCGTTGTTCCTCCCGTCGTCCCTTTGCAATTCCCCTCTTCCCCTTCTGAAAGGGGAACTTCTCCCCTTGCCGCATCGCCCGTCTCAGTCAACGGAAGACCAGAGGAAAGACAACAGGGAGAGAAGGCTGTGAAGGTCCAAGAAGAAGACCAAGAGAGACTGAGGCGAAATTCAGAGAGACCCCCGAGACCCACAGAGGTCCGAGTTCTCATCCCACCTTCTCCTTCCCCTCTCTCACAGCGTCGTTCCCCTCCTCCTTCTTCTTCTTCTTCTTCCTCGTCTTCCAGTAGAGAGGAAGATGGAGAGAGTTCGTCCCTGCCCTCGTCTCCTGCTGCAGACTCAGAGGGGGAAGACATCGAAAAAGGAGGTGGGGGGGGGACTCTGCAGCGTCCTGATGGGTCTAGTGCCGGGTCAGGAAGGCAGAACCTGTCCCCATTGCCAACGGCCCAGCGCAGTCCCTGTGCTGCCGGCGAGAGCGCTCTCGGTCTTTTCAAGTCCCTCGGCTTAGGGGAGGTTTGGAAGAAGGAGACATTGCTTCCTTCGCGAAGGAGCAGTGAACAGGTGATGAGTCAAGCAACTTCTCCTAGGGAGGAGAAAGGCGGGACGGGAGACGGGAAGCGATAAAAACAAACAAGAATAGTTAATTGCCAATTTCAAGGGGACGGGAGTCTGGAGGAATTGAGGGTCGTTTGAAGGTTAATTCGAAGAGTCAATTAAAGTTAATGAATCATCTGAAATCGTTTTCACTGCAGAGATGCCCTCCTTCTGTTTGCTCGTTAGCAGGCAGAGGTGTGTTCGTCTTAGCCATGCAGACTCCTTATGCAGAAGAATCTCTGGCTGGATGAATTCTAGTTGACGTCAGTGAGTGACTGAGTGGAAAATTCGGCAGATGAGTGAGCCAGACGCTTATCAATGCGTGTGGCAAGCAACAGCGAAACCAAAGGGCGATTCCGTCTAGCTTCGAGAATCAGCCTCTCTACGCAAAAGGTATTGTAAGAATTCAAAACAATTTGAAGTGAAAGAACTTTAAGCTTACACTTCAAAGTAGTTTAAGAGTGTTTAAGTGAATTAAAGTTTTGTTTAAGTTTGTTATAGTAGAGGAGAGCTAGAGGAGGGAGGGAAGCAGGAAAGGAATGAAATGAGTGGAAGTGAAATTCAAATTTAAAACTCAGTTTACAAAAAATTGTTTGTACCCTAAAGAAAAATTCAATAGTATAGGCTGCATAGCTAGAATCAATAATAGTGTCATATGAAAGCTTGCATGCATGAGGCTGCTTGTCTAGCTGCTTGTCTGTTTTCACTATAGCTTTTTAATCGGAATTTATACTTAAAATCAAACTTAACTTGATGAGGTTTAGGCTATTTATTGTAAAGAAAGGCGGTAAATTATCTTTCACATCTATTAGAACTAAATGCTAGACGTTCACTCGCAGAATTGAAAAGTTAAAAATACCGATAGCAGAAATAATCTAGGAAATAATGTAAGTAATCTAGGAACTTAGCGTTCCAACTCTGACAGTGGGGTTTGATATCCTCTGTTGTTTGTTTTAGGTGACTGAAGACAAACCATACAGGGCTAGTGCTTGCATGCGGACACTAATAAATCCCTTGTCTCTTATCCCTTAACGTTTAATTATACAGTGCACTGGCATATATACCTGCATACAAACTAAAACAATGACGTTCTATACTTTAGTATATTCTTCTGCCCGGGAGCTTAGCGCTCTAACTGGGGTTAGGCATCCTCTAACTAACTAACTAACTAACTATATTTACGTATTAAGATAATGATACGTTTATGATACTAGTTATGATACTAAATTAATTATGATGATGGCTAATTAAGATGATGGCTTAATATACCTCAAACAGATCTGACAGAACACAATGTTATTTAATAAATACACAAAAAAATATTCGGACAGATTTTTAAAACTTGTTTCCTGATGTCAGCCATCGACATTCTCGAGATTAATACTGGCCTGAGTTAGACTTCGGAATCAGTGATATCAATTTCTGACTGTATTCAAATAACCAGCAGCTGTAAACTGCCCATTCAGTCTAAAGATACTCGATAAATTCGACACCCCAGCCCGACGGTCTTTAAACAAATTAACGCACTGCATCTTGTGTTTGCATCAGAATTTGCACTGCCCTCTCATCTTCTGCTCAATCAATCATGCTCGGTTGGACAGGCAGACCCTCTTATGGACCGGCCAGTCAGCCTTCTGACAGGCCTTGTCACAGTAGAAGACCCGCACGCCCCCTCTTCTGCAGGGTTCGCACTTCAACAGCCGCACCCCCTCATTGGCAGAACCACTGGTGGTCTGTGCAGAGTTCCTGGGTGCCTCGGCACCACAGGCAGCACAGCGACGCACTGAATCGTCCTGCGTGAGAGATGCTGCCGGGATGCTCAGAGATGAACCGGCATCGACAGCCACTGTGTCACAAGTGGGAAAGGGGGGGGCAGGGGCAGTCTCTACCGACGTGGAAGAGTCTGCGTGCGTCAGACGATTTGCTACTTGCGTGTGTGATGAGACGGACTGAAGGGGGGCTTCAAAGGAAGAACGGCCGTGAGAGGACCACTGACCGTCCTCACCGTCAGACAAATGGACGGAGACGGAGGAGACGGAAGAGACAGAAGAGACGGAAGGGGTGACGCTGCACGCACGAGCCTTTTTGTTCTTGTTAGCCTGACGCCGGGGATTGAGTTTTTTCCCCCCCTTGCCAACAGCTTTCGCAGCTCTCCTTTGAGGAACGAAACACCAGATTGCAGCTTCAACTTCTTTAAGTGCCCAATTACCCATTCCCCTGAGCCCTCTCTCGTCTTCAGAGTCTATGAAACGTTTGAGACGCAGAACTTTACTTTCGACTTCTCCATACTCAAGAAGCTGGATGAACACACATATCCTGTCCCAATCCTCCTGAGAAGGGCCTAATTCATCGTCACCATCCAGCGTCCTCTTCAGGTCCAAGCTGACCCCCGGTAGGTAGGCCGTAAGGAAATAAGAGAGACCGCACAAGACATACGAACAAGGCCCCCCCGGGCTCACAACGCACCAGAAAAAGCCCAAAACCCCCAGCGGAGCCAGGTTGAAATTTCTTGTACCCGACAACTCAACCGCAAACAACCTCGCTGTACACGCCTGAGAGATTGCACCCCTCACGGCCTCTCCTTCAAACTGGTTTGGGGCAAATCTGTTCCATCCAAGAAAATCAGAGAGAGCCCTGCCGTCAGATAAAAGCTTTACTAACCTCCTCGCCTTCATGAAACCAGCAGGGAATCGGTAAAAGACGAGCGGAACCAGCAGGACGACCCACCAGACGCACAAAAGCGCACCGTCAAGAAGGAAGTCGACCAGGCTTCCAATCTCAACCACTGGCACCCAAATCCACCTGACGATTTGATCGAGAAGGTCGGCGGTGTCGCCAACGAAACCGATCACGAGCAAAAGCACAGCGGAGATGACTAGGCAAAGCCCTTCGGTCTCTCTGATAGAAATGGCCGCCCAGGGACTCACGTCCGAAGTCGGTACCCGGAGAAGTTCCCCTTCCAGCACGTATTTCAGCTGGCACAAGAGGACCTTGCTTGCCGCCCCCACAAGGCAGACCAACAAATTCAAGATCGTAAGCGTGGAAAAACGGACACGAAAGGAGATCGCAACCATGACCAGACACAGCGAACCCTTGGCTGCGTTGCTGTTCTGGGAAAAGTCTCTCAATGCCACCAGGGGAAGAAACGACTGAATCAAGAAACGAAAAATGATGACTGAAAGAAAAGCCAACAGCGATATTTCGAGCCGACTCCACTTCTTCGCCTTCCCTGAATCCCACCAGACATTCGAAATGCCAAAGTTCAGGCACAGGGCAGACGCAGCCAGAGTAAGACGGCTGCACATCTCGGGAAAGGCGAAAGCCACGAGAGGCGGAAACACAAGAAGCCATCCGTTTGCGATCAGCAGTAGTCTCAGGAGCCCAACAGACAACCCTGAGGTCACATTTTCATTCTGGATCAGATTTTTCGAAAACGGTCTGAAGAAGACGCTCCAGACTGTTTGTGCGTACAGCGAAAGTACTGCCAGGGGGACATCGCCACTGGCCTGATCGAAAAAGACCATGTCCTCCTCGACATCGGCCTCTCTGTTTGCTTTGATCGGCTCTTCAGAACTTTCGGTTTTCACATTTCTCTCCTGCTGCAGCTGGTGTCTTGCATACTGCTTGCTGTTGACTTCAGCGGCTTTCCCAGCGTTTCGCCTTTTCTTCATGATTTTCTTGGAGGAGCAGGTCGGCAAGGAGGTCTAAGCTCCTGCCTGGCGCCCTGCGAGACAATTCTTCAACGTCGCTCTTTCAGTAGATAAACCAGTCAGCTTCTCAAGGCAAAACTTCAGAAGGAGAATGCTGGGGCAGGGTTCCAACACCGAAGAATAGTGTTTCGATACACTGTCAGCGAGCGTCTGCCAATCGATGACGCCTGCTTGGCTGATCGAAGCGCTTCTTTGTTGGGTAACTTACTAAGAATTGGGTTCGAAAATCAAGTGCCCAATTGACCGTGTGGCAATTGAAGAATCGAAACTGCCCTGTCCTGGCATTGAATCTGACGGCTTCAATGAATGCGCGCGATCCAATCGTTGTCACATGTGGTCAGTAATAAAATTTGAGATGTATACCGAGTGTTGCAAAGTGCTTAATTGGGTGTTGCATTAATTGTTGCAACAACCATGCACCAACCAATGCATGCAGTGCATGACCGCGCGTCGCGCGAGCCGCGGCTGGGGACGCAACACTCTAAAGTCTTTCGAGTGCCTTGATTTCGAGTCTTTACGACGATCAGATCGACCGACTTCAAAATTCCGTTTTTCAGTTGAGCAATCCATGAGCAATCCTCCTTCTCCCTCGATACTAAGTCGTCAGCTCAGTTGTGCTTCAAGGAAACCATATCTTGATGCAAAGGATCTGTAAAAGGCAATGATGTGTTTGGTTGTCTTGAGTGTCGTCGCGTACTTGACGGTAGCAGTTAGCTTGCCGTCTCCGTCTCCTTCTCCTGCTGAGAAGACCTCAGAGCTTGCGAGGAAGTTTAAGTCTCTGGGACAGTTTTCTGGTGTATGGAAGGTCTTTCAAAATGGCCAGAAGACATTCAGCACATCCATGGGGATGGCTAATGAAGAGAACTCTGTCCCAATGACGGAAGACAGAGTGTTTCCGATTGGAAGCAACACGAAGCTCTTTACTGCAATCGCTCTCTACCAACTGCAGGAGGCTGGAAAGTTCAATATCTCCACTCCTGTCAACGACTTGCTGGACGAAGAAGACCTCAAAGCGTTCGGAGTCGAAAACTCCACACGGTGGTGTCCGAGATTGGAAGAGACCCCAGAGGGTCTGTGTGAGAACGTCACGACAGAGCAGCTCCTGTCGATGAGTTCAGGCATAGTGGATGCCTTCAACTGTGACGTCATTGGGTTTGACAGTCCGTACTGCCACCCCCTCGGAGGTCCCGAGTTTGTGATCTACAAAGGGTCGATGGCCGCGTACATCTCCTTGTTCATCCACAGTCCTTTGATGTTCAAACCGGGCACTGGGTATTCGTACTCGAATCCCAATTTCGTTCTTGCGGGGTATCTGATTGAGAAATTCTCAGGCCAGTCCTATTCCGAGTATCTGAGGGACCACATCGCCTCGCCACTTGGTCTAAACTCCACAGCGTTCGATCCTTGGGCGGGTGAGTTTGCTTTTGTGCCTGGGTACGTGGATCAGTATGTGAAGTTTTTCTCGCAATCCACAGCACAGGACTTCCCCAGCCTCTCCGGCAAGGAGGGAGAGGAACGTGCCTCCCACGGAGGCACTTTGCTTGCTTCCGGGAGTGGAAGGACTCCGGAGACTAAGCTCCTCTCTGTCGGATCGTGTCGGCCGTATTGGAGCCCGGGGGGTATGGGGGCAACGGGGGGGATGACATCTTCAGTGGATGACCTTGCGTCTGTCTATCAGGACCTGTTCAGTTCTCGTGGGGAGTCCTCGAGACTTCTCTCTGAGTCCTCTGTCCGCCTTCTTTTGCGGCCCCTCACGAGACCCACGGGTGCCCCTGAGGGAATTTTTTTTGCCCAAGGCGTGATCGTCCGGTATTCAAATGGAACGTCAGCCTCGACAGAGGGGGGATGGCCCGAGGCGGTGGAGTATTGTGGGGGGACGATGTGCTCGCACACGTGTATCGGCATGCGGGGAGAGACGGTCGCAGCTGCTTTCAGCAATAACGCCCACGCGGCTTTCAAAAACGAGACCGTGCGGGCTGAGTGGTGGGGCCGCGCAGATCCCGCAACACTTGAATCCAAGGGGCTCCTTGTGCGAACAGATGGCCACGCCTCCAAATTGCGGTTCCGGCTCCTGGACATGTGGACTTCGTGAGAAAAACAGAGGGAGGAGACGGTAGAGATTTTGACTATATGATTGCACAGGAATGGGATTAGATGGGATAACCCGATAGTGTGGACTGCTCCGAATCCCTCCGATCGACTGCTTAAAAGTTCATGCAAGTGAAACGCAATTGCATGCACTTTGATTTTGCGTGATTCTTCCTTTCATGTTGTTTGCCTGATCATGAGCCTTTCGCTGGTGATACTCATCGTTAACCAGTAAAAGTTAGGGTAAAGGTGATCAACAATGAGTCAATATGCACGTTATGACCGCCGAGGTAGGTGTTCAATGATGTGATCATGTTACGATTCATGTATACTAGCTACGACACACTGTCTTCACACTTGAATGCTGGCTGGCATGCATGTAATCTTTTAAAGATGTGAAGATTTATTTATAAATTTAAAAGAAAAATTTGAATTAAGTAATTTCTAGAGTAATTTGGAGAAAGATCAAAAAGAATTCGTGCTGAGCTAGGTGCCGAGACTCCTGAGATCCTGAGACTTAGACTCTTAGAGGTAGTTTAAGAATAGATTAGAATTTGTAGAGAGGTAGTTTAAGAATAGATTAGAATTTGTAGAAATGCCAGTGCAGAGTAATGCACAGAAAAAACTATGGCTAGGAAAGTACTGCACAAAATCTTGCTGAATATCTTTCTAACCTAGTTCTAGAGGTAGTTATACTTAGTGATCCTAGCCTCACTTTCAATCTATGTAGCAATACGATAATATACCACATTTTTTTCTAGTATTAAAAAACTTGTTTGCAGAATTAAAGCTAGATGTAAAAAGGCTTTACTGTCTCAATTTCAGCTTCTAATTCTTTGTGATTCAACAATTATGAATAGTTATTTTTGTAGATTAAAAATGAAGGTAGTTAACGTTATACCTAGTGATCCCAGCCTCACTTTCAATCTACATAGCAATACCATAACATAACACACTTTTTTTCTAGTATTGAAAAACCTGTTTGTAGTATCAAACGTGTATATAAGAAGGCTTTAATGTGTCAATTTCAGCTTCAAAGTTCTTATGGTTCAGAAGTTGACATTTGTTTAAAATTCAGGGGTACCCTCAAGTCACCCCTAAGTCACCTGCACAGAGAATTCAGGAAGAAAATATACAGACATGCAAGCATATCTCTTAAGCAAGAATGAATGGGATAGTGAGACTAGAAATGAAAAGCCGCCCAACCTGTATCTCTCCAAAACGTCCAAAAGCTTACGGCCAGCCACTTGCCCTGTAAAGCACCCCCACTGCTTAAACCTCCATGCACCCTCAAGTCACCTGCACGGAGAAGGAAAAAAATATGCAGATATGCAAACATATCTCTTGAACAAGAATGAGTGGGATAGTGAGACTGGGGGTGAAAAGCCGCCTAACCTGCACCTCTTCAACACGTTTAAAAGCTCACGGCCAGCTACTTTCCCTGTAAAGCAACCCTACTGCTTAAACCTCCATGCACCCTCAAGTCACCTGCACGGAGAAGGAAGAAAATATGTAGACATACAAGCATATCTCTTGAACAAGAGTAAGTGGGACAGTGAGACTGGAGATGAAAAACCGTCCAACCTATACCTCTCCAAAACATCTAAAAGTTCACGGCCAGCGACTTTTTCTGTAAAGCACCCCCACTGCTTAAACCTCTATTTCTGACTGACTGACTGACTGACTGACTGACTGGCTGACTGACTGACTGACTGCCTGACTGATTGACTGACTGACTGATTGACCAGCTGACTGACTGACTGTCTGAAGGACTGACTGCCTGACTTTCTGACTGACTGACTGACTGACTGATTGACTGACTGATTGACCGGCTGACTGATTGAAGGATGGCCTCTGTGATCGCTTCACTGGCTGCGGCTGAGGTCTTGTAGTCCCTGTCCGCTGTTTCGGTGGGTTTGGGGATACATAGGCCTAGCAGTCAGACCGGGAGGGCGGCAACGTCTCTCAGCCATACGTCGTATTGGGTGGGAGGCCCTCTGTTCCGTCGTCTTTTCATCAGGGCGGAGATGAGGCAGTCTCTGATCATGCCTTCCAACTGCCCCATCTGTCCACCCGCCCCTGGCACTACCCACACCACAAACTTCCATTCATATTGCAGGGATGACCTAATCACAGGTATGGTTAACGGAAACATATTCATAAGGAAAGCGAGAAAAAGAAGGCAATCGAAATTTGTAGTCAAGTGAGAGAGACGTGCCGTCTCCAGCCGTCTCCTGCACATTTCGCGAAGAAAGCAAACCAAACACTCCCAGAACTTCATCTACAATGTGCTCTGAAGTATTTCAGAATCTTAGAGTTGTCTACTCAGAAGTGTCTGTAGGTGGCCGTATTGTGCATATGCACGGAGCGATTTTCGCCTACTAACATGGTCCTCCGTACCCTTTGTTCCTTCCTGTTTCGCTCTTCTGTCTTCTGTCCGGGAGAGATGGAGGCTCGGACTTAGAAAGAGGGGATCAGCAGTATGGGCACCCGGTATCTAGAGTACCGTTTCCGCAGAGCTTCGCCCGGCTCGCTGGCACAATAGGTGGGTTTCCTTGCTCACTTCCTTCCTTCCTTCCTTCCTTCCTTCCTTCGAAATCCTTACGTTCTTCGTTCCGCATCCTTCCTTCTCTCTTTCTTCCTCTCTCTGTGCCTCACTCTCTTGGCCCTGTGTTGGTGTGTCTCTCTGTTCCTCTCGCTCTACATATGTATGTGTGTATGTGTATCCCCCCTTGATGATGACAGTGGTGTGCCTGCCGGGACACACAGACACGTAGGCACTTAGAAAGGCACCAGCGAAGGCATACAGGCCAGTGACTCAGAGTCAGTCAGTCAGTTAGTCAGCCAGTCAGTTAGTCAGTCAGACAGACAACCAGTCAGTGAGCAAGTTAGTCAGTGAGTCAGTCTGTCGAGCATTAAGAGAATTCGTCCTGTGGTGAAAGATCGAATCTGACTGTGTTTTCTCCTACCGTCTCTGGACGTCTCTGGCCGTCTCCGGCAAACTGTGGGAAGCGAGCAAGCGAGCCAGTTTCCTTTCTTCTTTCGGAATCCTTTCTTCCTTCCTCCTTCTTCCTTCCTGGTGCCCCCCCCGATGATGATAGTGGTATGCCTGCCACTGTCGGAGGGGGGCTAAAAAACATAAGAGACACAAGCAGGCACACTCAGATGGAACTCAGGCAGTTCAGTCATTAACAATCAGTCAGTCAGTCTGTTAGTCAGTGAGTCAGTCAATTTGTTAGTCAATCAGTCAGTCAGTCAGTCAGTCCGCCAGCCAGCCAGCCAGCCAGCCAGTCAGTCAGTCAGTCAGTGAGTCAGTCAATCAGTCAACTAGTCAGACAGTCAATCGATGAGTCAGCAAGTGAATCGATTAGTCAGTCAGTCAGTCAGTCAGTCCATCAGTCAGTCAGTAAGTTAGGCAGTATTAGGCAGTCAGTCGATCAGTCAGTCAGTCAGTATATCAGATGGGCAGGCAAGCAGGCAAATAGACAGGCAGTTAATCAGTTAGCCAATCAGTCAGTCACTCAGTCAGTTACTTAGTCAGTCATACAGTCAGTAAAGCAGTCAGTAAAGCAGTCAGTCAGTCAGAATATCAGATAGGTAGGCAAGCAGGCAGATGTAAGCAGCTAGACAGGAAGTCAGTCAGTCAGTTATTCAATCAGGCAGTCAGTCAGTGAGTTACTAGTCAATCAGTCAGTCACTCAGTCAGTTAAGTAGTCAGTCAGTCAGTATATCAGACAGGCAGGCAAGCAGGCAGATGCAGGCAGCTAGACAGGAAGTCAGTCTGTCAGTTATTCAATCGGGGAGGCAGTCAGTGAGTTACTAGTCAATCAGTCAGTCACTCAATCAGTTAAGCAGTCAGTCAGTCAGAATATCAGACAGGCAGGCAAGCAAGCAGATGTAAGCAGCTAGACAGGAAGTCAGTCAGTCAGTTATTCAATCAAGCAGTTAGTCAGTGAGTTAGTCAATCAGTCAGTCACTCAGTCAGTTAAGTAGTCAGTCAGTCAGTATATCAGACAGGCAGGCAAGCAGGCAGATGCAAGCAGCTAGACAGGAAGTCAGTCAGTTAGTTATTCAATTAGGCAGTCAGTCAGTAAGATAGTCAATCAGTCAGTCACTCAGTCACTGACAGTTAAGCAGTCAGTCAGTCAGTACATCAGATAGGCAGGCAAGCAGGCAGATACAGGCAGCTAGACAGGAAGTCAGTCTGTCAATTATTTAATCAGGCAGTCAGTCAGTGAGTTAGTCAATCAGTCAGTCACTCAGTCAGTTAAGCAGCCAGTCAGTCAGTACATCAGACAGGCAGGCAAACAGGCAAATGCACTACCAGGCAGCTAGACAGGAAGTCAGTCTATCAGTTATTTAATCGGGCAGGCAGTCAGTGAGTTAGTCAATCAGTCAGTCACTCAGTCAGTTAAGCAGTCAGTCAGTCAGTACATCAGACAGGCAGGCAAGCAGGCAGATGTAGGCAGCTAGACAGGAAGTCAGTTAGTCAGTTATTCAATCAGGCAGTCAGTCAGTGAGTTAGTCAATCAGTCAGTCTCTCAGTCAGTTAAGCAGTCAGTCAGTCAGTACATCAGACAGGCAGGCAAGCAGGTAAATGCACTGCCAGACAGCTAGACAGGAAGTCAGTCTATCAGTTATTCAATCGGGCAGTTAGTCAGTGAGTTTGTTAATCAGTCAGTTATGCAGTCAGTTAAGCAGTCAGTCAGTCAGTCAGTATATCAGACTATATTAGACAGGTAGGTAAGCAGGCAGATGCAGGCAGCTAGACAGGAAGTCAATCAGTCATTCAATCAGGCATCCAGTTAGTAAGTTAGTCAATCAATCAATCAGCCAGTCAATCAATCAGCCAAGAGAGATGTATACGCGTTTCCAAAAAATTAGAAGCACGTGAGTAGGGGGTATTTTGAAATCCAAAGCAGTGGGAGCGTTTTGCAAGCAAAGTTGCCCCACTGTTACAAGTGGAAGGGGTCAGGTGATATAAGTTGGATGGCTTTTCACGTTCAGTTTCACTGTCTTAGTCCTTCTAGTTCAAAAGTTACTTTGAATACTTACCTTTTCAGGTTGAAAGTGAAGGTAGTTGTACCTAGTAATATTAGCCTTACTCAGGCTTTCACTCGCAATCTACATAGCAATACCATAACATAACACATTTTGTTTTAGCATCAAAAAACATGTTTGCAGTATTTAAGCTACATATAAAAAAGCTTTACTGTCTCAATTTCAGCTTATAACTCTTAAATAAAGTTTGTGGTTAAAAAGTTATGAATATTTATTTTTATAAATTAAGAGTGAAAGTAGTTCTAGAGCTAGTTTCTAACATAATTTATGCTGTAATATACACTTAGACTTTAAGAGTTACCCAGATAGCGCAGTAATTTTAAAGTCCATGACCCCTTAGTAAAGTTCCGTCTCCGCCTCTCGTTTTCCTTTCCCCAGCCGTTTCCTTCCTATTCCGTCTCCGCCTCTCGTTTTCCTTTCCCCAGCCGTCTCCTTCCCATTCCATCTCCGTCTCTTGTTTTCCTTTCCCCAGCCGTCTCCTTCCCATTCTGTCTCCACCTCTCATTTTCCTTTCCCCAGCCGTCTCCTTCCCATTCTATCTCCGCCTCTTGTTTTCTTTTCCTTACCTCCACAGCTGATCACTGTCTCCGCCTCTCGTTTTCCTTTCCCCAGCCGTCTCCTTCCCATTCCATCTCCGCCTCTCGTTTTCCTTTCCCCAGCCGTCTCCTTCCCATTCCGTCTCCGTCTCTCGTTTTCCTTTTCCCAGCCGTCTCCTTCCCATTCTATCTCTGCTTCTCGTTTTCTTTTTCCCAGCTGTCTGCTTCCTGTTCTGTCTCCACCTCTCGTTTTCCTTTCCCCAGCCGTCTCCTTCCCATTCCATCTCCGCCTCTCATTTTCTTTTCCCCGGCCGTCTCCTTCCCGTTCTGTCTCCGCCTCTCGTTTTCCTTTCCCTACCTCCGCAGCCGATTACTGTCTCCCCCACTTCAGAATCTTCTTGTGTTCCTCGAGCTGGGTCTTTCTCCAAAGGCCAAATCATTTCTTCCCCTCCCCTTCCTGTAGGTGCCTGGGGGGATCTCGGGTGGACCTTTGTCCTGCCCAACCTGGGATACCTGTCTGCAGCCCAACGAGAAGTGATGGGTCATGCGTGTCTGGCCTGTCGACGCGTTTCCTCTGTTGGTGGACTGACGTCTTTCCCCTTCTGTGTGCAGCCTCTCGAGACTCAGACCGTCACTCCCATCGCCCCACTAGAAGTCGACTGGGACGCTTGTCCTTCTACAGGTATGTTCCCAATAGATGGGTTTATCGTTTTTCTTGTTTTCTGCCTGGCTAGACAGGTCTCTCAGTTCTCCTTTTTATCGATTCGAGCTAAGGCTGCAGTTCCCTTTTTTTTAGAGTGTCACCATCCAAAAAAGAAGCGTCATCCGGCTGTCACCACCATTTGAAGGTGAAAGCAGGGGACCGGTAACAGTGGTAACAGTTGTGACACCGTTTCCAAAAAGTTTTCTTTTCTATACAGCCCTCTATCTTCTTTTCTCTACATACCTTTTCTAAAAAGGTGTCACTAGTATCACAAGTGTCACCGGTGAGGTGCTTTTACCTTGAAGTTCTTGCCAATGGGTTAGTAACACTTCGGTTCGAAGACCGTCACCCGCGGTTGGAAGTGTCACTTCTCTCTCTTGCCTCTCTATCTGGCCTCTTTATCAGGCTCGAGCCTTTGAACTCCTTCTTATTTCTTCTGCGTTGTCTGTTTGCCTTCTTCAACGGTCTTGCGGCGGCAAGAGCCCTTCCTTCCTCTTCCTTCCGGGCCTCCTACCGCCCTCTTTCTCCCTCACCTCCTCGGTTTCTCCTCCCCCCTGCTATCCGCCCTTCCTGTTTTCCTCCTGTTGCGATCCCGGACTGCTCATGTCCCGTGCTCTGTGGCCCTGGGCTCTCTTCTGTTCTGTATGGTCCTTTCTGCTCTTCCTCTTCTTTTTATCCTGTCTGTCTGCTCTTTCTCCCGCCTTTTTAGCTGCCTCTAGTGATGCCTGCTTCTCGCACTGGGGGAACGTGTGTTTCTTCTCTCTATGGCCCTTTGCTTTCTTCTCAGCGCGTATCGACTTTGCTTTGTGTCCTTGATACAGATCCCTGGGAGCGTTCTCAGGAGACCTTTGCCCTGCAGAACATGGGGCCAAAGGACGACGTCTGCCCCTACCTGTTTGTAACCTCACGATAAGAGGTGAGCCAGACGTGCCAGGACCGTTTTTCTGCCTCATCCTTGTTCGCGTGTCTCCGCCCCCTTCCGTCTCTCTATATCCTTCTTGCACGCGCCCCCTAATACCCTGCGTGCAGCCTCTAGCCATTGCTGTCGATCTCTTGGATGGCCATGCGAGTCCTGCAGGTGGGTCTGCATGCCAGCCGTCCCGCCCTCCTTCGGCTCTCCCGTTTTGTCTCCCTCTCTGCTTTTCCCCCCCGTTTGGCCCCCTGTCTGTCCGTCCCTCCTGTCCTGCTTTCCGGTTTCATGAGCTTGTGTACCCATACCGCTTTCTCTTATATGCTGGCCATCTCTTTCTGCGTTCCTGCTCCGAACAGTTTTTCCTTAGCTCCTTTGCAGGTCCCTATGTGCGGCTTGAGAGGAGCTCCAAGGGTAGCAGGGCGGCCGAGTCAAACCTGGAGCCCAAGGGGGGATCCTGGGAGCTTCTTCAAGCGGTTTAATAGTGGAGTGTGCCTACCGTGGTGGCCTCAGAATCTGCTGAGTGCAAGGTCTTATTCTAATCATGAGCTTCGCTTCGCGTGTGTGTGTGCAGGCTCTCCACACCTCTAGCGTGTTGGTGAACGAGCGGGACCCTTCAAGGAGCAGTCGGCCTCCTCCCGCACGTGCGTTTGTGTTCCTTTTTTTTTTATGTCTCGGCTGTCTGCTCACTTGTGTTGCACCGACTGATGCCCTTGCGTTGCTTGTGGGCCTTCTCTGCTGCATGGCTAGTCAGCTGACTTCGATCCTGCCAGTATCTACAGAAATGCCTTTTCCTTCTATCTCCCTCCAGCGTTTTTTTCTGTGGTCCTCTGTATGGGCCGTCTGGCCTTTTGGCCCACTCGATGATGCATGCAAATGTGACCTCTTTACGGCGTGCAGCTTGGGCGCTGTCGGGCAAGACGAGGAATCGGCTCGCCCATATGTACAATAGGAACAGTTCAGGATAGGAAAGGGAGTCAAGCCTGGAAAAGGTTATGCGGGAAATCAAACAAGTAAAGGCTACGATGGGGGGGTCGACAGTTCAGGCAGAGGTGGGGATCTACGGGGGCAGGTCTCAGGCCTTTCTCGAGAGCGTGCTCCCAGAATTGCTAAAGAAGGAGACCCGACTCGCTGGCGCTTCCTCATCCGCTGATCAATCGCTCGCGCTTTTCCAACTAAGCAGCCACGTCCTTTTCTTGATCACCCCCCGTGTGTCTGCTTGGCTGACCTCCTTTGCCATCAGGAAGGCCTTCTCTTCTGCCCACGAGTGAGGACGCCTTTGTTGCATTTTTTTTTTTCCTTAAACGCATTGGCCTCGTTCCTTCTTTATGAGTTGCATAGTCTCCAGATTGAAGTGCCGAGAGCTGTGTGTGATCGAATGGCTGTTGGTCCTCCGGGTGTTCAGTGCAAAGGCGTGCGTGGCTGAAGGTTGATTACGTCATTCCGCTTGGCTGGTTGTCGTGTGTATCTGGGTGGCTGAAGGTCGATTGTGTCCGTCTGGCTAGTCGGATTGTGTCTGATGTGCCTGAAGATCGACTGCGGCTAAACGAAAATTTCTCCATGATACGTTCGAGATCTCCATTTTTTTAAATTGATGGCAGCTGTGTGTGATCGAATGGCTGTTGGTCCGAGACCTCCGGGTGTTCGGTGCATAGGTGCTGTATGCGTCTGGCGCTTGTTCACGTGTGTGGTTGAAGGTCAACTGCGTCATTCCGCTTGGCTGGTCGGATTGCATCGTCGTGTGTCATTCACGTGCGTGCATGGCTGAAGGTTGATTGCGTCGTTCTAATACCATACTTTAGTAACTTTCACAGATGCCTTAAATTTACTAAACTATGTACAGTAGGAAAACCCCCCGGAAGGCTATGCTATCATAATGAAACTAATGTTTACACCGTTTTTTAAACTAGAGTGATACTGTTTTAAAATGTTTTCTCTGCTTCAGACATGCAGCAAAATGATTTAAAGCTGCTATCACTAGCAGTTCAAGATTCAGTTGAAACACTTTCAACACTTTACTATAGGCTACTAATACCATTACTTCAGAGTCTTTTTTTGAGATCATCATCCGCCCTTATCCATGATTCAGTGCCAGACTCATCGACGAATCATCGTGTTTAAACAGTGCTTCTTTGAAGCTTTGGATACAGATTCACCAGGTCTTGACTGCGCCGTCACTGCAAAAAAATTCAGTCTTAAATTGAGACCCACAGTCACCAACTGTGACGTTTAGCTGTCACAGACATGATCTCTATTTTAAATCACTACATCAATAAGAGAGTGCCTTATAGTGTCTTATACGCTGTTTTGTGGTCACTATAAGCTTAAACTCGGTACACACTTTCACCTGCAGAGAAAGAGAAGGGGAGACAGGAAGTATAACGGTTCTTAACCACCTAGGGAAGCGCAGTAACGGCCCTGAAAAGTCTTTGAACATGGCCTAGAAAAGAGTAAAATTACGGTAACTTGACCTCTCTAACAGGTTAAAAAAAGCTGTTGGTAACCGGTAAAAAGTTACATAATTCTAGTAACGCGACTTTTTCGCAAAAGTCCTTTAGTAACTCTTAAGATTCAAGTGTACTACAATATTTTACAATAAATTTACGCCTGAACAAATTCTTTTATATTCTAACACTGTGACAGAAACTAGCGTAAACCAGAGCCCGGGCCTAAGCCCGGGCCGTTGAGCGTAAAAGTGTTACAAATCTTAAAATAATGCACACTCACTGTCACTCAGTGTCAGAAGGGCGGAACATATCAATCAATCAATCAATCAATCAATCAATCCGAACCATAAGATATATAAAATTTCAAGCCTGGGTATTAGCTAGCAATATGATGAGCCAAACATAAGTGGACAATTGAAAAGTAAGGAAGAGACAATCCCACTTCTAGTCTTAGCCAGCCGCCAGTTTGTGAACTCAATAACGTTAATTCATAAAATCTCCTTCAAAATACATTAATTTGCATGCATGCGCGCGCGCGCATGCTTCAAATTGCGCGTATCGGGATGTGACTTTACATTTAACTTCACTTCAGTCTTTAATTGAGCACAGCCGCAGCCGATCTGAGCGCCTCAGGAGAGTAGTAGTCAATCGAAGGAGGAGGGGGCCAGAGGCGTTCGGAGTCGATGACCAGTTTCGAGTGATCGATGAAAGTCGTCTTAAACTCTGCATACAAGAAAGAAAGGAGAGAGAATGGGTGAGTGTAGACTTAAAGTACAACCACAGCACAGCTTAAGGGAACCAGGACCTAGCCCAATATCCAGGGGTCAAAGACTTATTGAAGTCTCTACCCCCCCGCAAAACCACAGATTTCACACACACTCACAAAATCACGCAATCATAGTCATGGTCCCCTCTTTTCCGCCCGACACGCAACAGACGCTGACACACACACATACACACACACGCGCGCGCGCGCACGCGCACTCTCTCTCTCTCGTTCTCACACACACACGCACACGCACGCACACACTCTCACATACGCATACACATACACAAGAGAGAGAGAGGGAGAGAGAGAGAGAGACGCAGGGAGCAATCAAGGCAGAAAGGACGTCATGGCGGAGAGGACAAAGCGCCCCTCTTCTGGTCAGAGGATGGGTACAAGAGCACGCAGCATCAGAGTGATTGAAGTAATCTCTCGAACACGTAAATAGATTGACAGATTGGCGAGAGAATATGCAGACACTGATAGAAGGACCCGTCTGTGTCAAAGTCCTTGGCTGACGAGTCGCACAACCAAAACCATAAAACTCTATTTCCAATCCCATGCTCACCGCTGTACGTGAACACATGCGGCCCTGCGTGCGTCTGAATCCAGGCCAGTTGGTCGAGAGTGGGGAGGTCCTCAAGGTGGGCCTTCAGGTAGTGAGAGGCTCCGGGGGCCTCCTCGTCCCTCAGACGGGCCATCACCTTCAGGAGACCCCCGTAGACCTCGAACAGCTGCAGAGGTAGACAGAAGCAGAAAGAAGAGAGATGTCATTACGGGAGTCCTCGGGATCCTGTCTCGCAGTGACTTCGAAAAAGTGCATTTTTTTGAGTATATCAACGCAATGCGCTGACTGAACGATCGGAAAGCCAATCATGTGTTGCATGGGATAGGGGAAAGGTGAAACGCAATAAAGACATCGGAACATTGAGGGCTCACATGCAGAACTGAAACAAACTCAGGGGACGACGAAAGAAACCGAGAAGAAACTCAGTCAGACCCCATGCAGCTCAAGACTAGGCCGACAGACCGACCTTCTCCCCAGGCTCCAGAGTTCCATCGTCAGCTGAGGGAATGGCGGCACCTGGAGGCAAAAGGGGGGGGNAAGGGGGGGGGGGGGGGAGGATGCATGAAGAGAGGGAATCATGGAGAAGAAATGTCCACATGAAGAAAAAAATGGACAAAGACCAGCTTCCAACAATTTGCATGGAAAGACGCCCTCGCTTGCTTGTTGACTGACATTGCTGACCATTGGCAGCAAAGTTAGCACAGGAAGATTTTGAATGCTGATGAAGCCAACAGTACGAATGAATGACAGCTTTGGACCATCGGTCATCCCTTCTCCTTCCTGCTAACTGAACTGACCGACCCTTCGTTGCAGGGTTCACGAAAGCGTCCCAGTAGGGCATGGCTCTAGTGCCGTGCTGCAGGACGTGGAGGAAGTAGAAGAAGATCAAAGGAAGAAAAGGAAGGAGAAGGAGACTCAGGGGTCCTTGCACGTTCCTTTCTGAGTGACCATGGTGAACAGGCAGGGAGAATTGAACAGGATGCGCAGGATCGAAAACAAGAAAGCTGAAGGAAGGTGCAGTCGCAGGAGTATGGGAAATTTAGAGAAAGAAACAAATAAGAGCAGTCAAGACTGAGGCACCAAGGGTTCATGTGTTCCTTCAAAAAGAGGTGGAGGACAGAGAGAACTTAGGAAGGTGGGGGACGACAAAGATTCGGGTCGGAGGCTCTCTCGAGGCCAGTGCAGGGGCAGATAGAGCACAGCAGACTGAAAAAAAAAACGGCAGAACGCGTACTGAAATGAACGAGAGACTGAGCAGGTTGAGACAGGGGAGAAGAGAGAGTCCGACTGACCAATTCGGAGAACGCCAGAATGCGAATGTCACTCAGCCCGCTCCCCGTCTGCAGACATTCAATTCACGTGTTCCTAATTACGGTTACCCAAATTCATCGGAAAGACTTTATTCAAAAAGCAAGAAATCTGCATCAATGAGAAGGAAAATCGCATCGACGTCAGCAGACAACCAGAGGGATACAAACTGAGACAGCCCCACTCCTTTTCCTCCTTCTCCAAAAACAGCGCGAGAACACAAACGGAAATAACTGAGAAGCAGAACCACTGTTAACCAGAGAGGCACACAGAAATGCAAAAAGACCATGCAGTCCCATGAACGTTTAAACAAAAGAAAGAACGAGCAGACAGACAGACAGACCTTCTTCTCGACCATTTTCTGGAGGTCCCCAAAGAAGTGCAGGGCCCGAAACAACGTCTCCGTGTTGCCCTGCGAGAGGGAACAAACAGGAGTAAAACATTGGTACTGTCAGGATCTACGTACTTGTCCTCCTTGCATGAATAAAGCCTGTCTCTGTGAAGCCCAAGGACAGGGCAGAATCCGGATGCCAAAAGAAAGAGAACAAAAAGACTGGGGTAAGAAACCGGCAAGGAATCATTCGGATCTCTAGGAGCATTTGTGTATGCATATATTCTGCCTGTCACGTAGATGACAAGAGAAGTGTGCAATAGGTGACCTCCAAAAGTTCCCATTCACTAAGAAAAAACAGCGCATCGCGGAAATAGGATCAACGCGAGAACTTGAAGAAAAATCGCATGCCAGGGGAAGAACAAGCACATCATGGGAAGAGAAATGAGACAAGAGAACGGCTTTTTTCTGTTCTCTCCTCTCCTCTTTTCTTCTATCTTCTCCTCTTCACTCCCATTTTTTTCTTTTCTCTGAAGAATCCACTTCTATTGCACTGCCTGCTACCCTGCCTCGCTGCCCCCCTTTGCCCCTAGAAGCACTTCTCTTCTCTGAACCGCAGACCTCCAAATAATGCAGACAGAGTCCGGCCGTGAAGTAGAGAAGCCCTGTGAGCTCCTTGTCGGAGTCCGAAATCTCTATCCAGTCACGGAACTCAGCTGCAAGAGACAGACAGAGAAGGGAAGGATGACGAGAATCTGATCACAGAACCAATTGGATGCAGAGCAAGTCGCGGTGCTGCAGGAGTGGCTACGCCGGACGGAGACCAGAGGGCAGGCCAACGCAGGACAGAAGAGGAATTGAGAGAAGAGCGCTGGTCAAGACAGGAAAAAGAATGTAGACCGAACAAAGATGCTCGAGGCGGGCACCCATGGCAACCTAGCTGCAGTCACTGTTGTTGGATGAATCACCGCCGAGCTGCTTACCTGCTTTGCATGACTAGAAGGAAGTGCACTAGCAGACTGACCCTCAATGTCTTGCTGAAACTTTCCGTTGTCTGGCGCAGAGCACATGAACAGGAGTCGAGAGTGATGTTCCTGCATTGGCATTGGAAGGAAGAAGAACGCAAGTGAAAGACCCTTTCCGAACTCATGGCTGACACAACGAAACGCATGCTTTTGGAGGGCACAGTTGTCCTTACTTTGTTGCGCATTTGTTCCTCCACAATGTGGAAAAGAGAGCGCCTCTCTGGATCCTGTGTGAGAGCTTCTGTGGACGTCATGTCTGCTCCCTTTGGACTGCTCATTTTCTCGTCGCTCTTTGTTTCTCGATTCCCTAGGAGTGACTTGATGTATGTACACACAACTACTGTTGCTTGTCAACGAAATGGATTGAGCAACCGTTGTTTCTCAGACCAGCAAGGTCACAAGGAGAACTCCCGCACGACTGTGGCAGACCAAATGAAGCTGCCGGAGAAGCTGCACCGCACGGTATGTGCAAGTGGGTGCGTTGCCATGCAGCTGTATGGGTCGATCTATAGCCATACATTTTCAGCAAATTAAAGTACATGGACTGTCATGCACAAGTTCAGATCTCTCGAGCATGCAGCGTGTGGCGGCGCCCCCGGGCGAAAAACCCGCACCCCGGGCCCGCGGCCGCACGATTTTCGAGAACCGGGCCGGCCGTGCCGCACGATTTTCCTAGATTTTCCCACATAATGTGACACAGACGGCCAAAGAAATGTATATACAACACAAAGAAATCAATGTACAAACATTAAAATCTAATAGTATTAAAAAGGTGTTTTCTTCCTACTACGATTCTTCTTTGGATTCTGCAGGCCGGCCCGACAGATTTTTTATAAGTTTTTATCTAGATTTCTGGAGAGTAGGATGACTTTGAAGATTACTGATGAGACACACCCCTCTGCCCTTTACAGAGGGAACCTCTGAAAGATGGTGGAGTGACAACCTTCTTGGGCACCACTGAATTATTCATCACTTATTTACACTTAATTGTACTTATTTTAGTTAACTACGGTTAACTTAGGTTAATTTTCTATGTTAAGTTGAAAAAAAAAATAAAATGAATCAAAAATTCATTTAATCACTACTCCATCATCTACAGTTTAAAAACCTTTTTTCGTTTTTTAATAGAAAAATGTACCATAAGGAACTGTTTTTTGTATATTAAAGTGGTTTTAAAATAATTAATCACCAGTGTGACGTCCACTTTCATAAGACACATATTTTACACACACACACACACACACACACACACACACTCACACTCACACTCACACCCACACTCACACTCACACTCACACTCACACTCACACTTACACTCACACTCACACTCACACTCTGACTCACACTCACACACACACACACACACACACACACACACACACACTCACACTCACACTCACACCCACACTCACACTCACACTCACACTTACACTCACACTCACACTCACACTCTGACTCACACTCACACACACACACACACACATACACATACACTCACACTCACACACACTCTCTCTCACACACACACACATACACACACACACACNCACACACACACACACACACGCAGGGTATCAAAAAAGGGAGAGAGAGACAAAAAGACAGATCGAAAGAGAAAAAGGGGGGCGGGGGGGGCCCGGGGGGTCGAACACGAAAGAAAGTGAGCGGGAATGCAAAAGTAAGCTTAAAAGTGCACAAGCGAAACACTTTGAGAGGTCAGTATATGGTACATGCAAACGAAGTTCAGTACCATGAAAGTCTAACTAATCCACCCAGGTACTATGTGCTTGGCTGCTGGTCTACTTCCTGGATGGAGGGGCTTGAGTGAAATCATGCAGGTAGGGGTCGATCGATTTCTAGAGAGGAGTCTCAGTGCCCATATCGACACGAGATAGAAAATAGTGGAGTTTTGATAGTGGAAGAGTACAAGGATCCCGACCATGCACATGCACTCTGCCACCTTCCCCCCGGCTCCTCTTCCGGTCATACGACGCGTCAGAAAACGACGGGGAAAGACAGACCGAGAGCAGAGAGGCAGGCACGTCTGATCGCCTCTCTCTCCAGGAGCGTATAGATGGAGTTGGCCTCAAAGTCCTTCGACTAGAAGCCAGCACACCAGAGTATCATGAGCCCCGCGAAGAAGCCGGTCTTGTGGGTGTTCATTCTGACATTATGAGTGCGGCAGATAGGGCACACGACATCCATGTACACTCGAAGGGCTTCAAAGTTGGCGGACTTCACGATCTGAGTGGGCCCAAGTCATCCTCAGGATGTCCCTGATGCTCTTACCGTCGATGGCGTTTAGGGTCTGCAAGTTGCGTAACAGAGAAGAGAAAGAGAAAGATGTGATAAGGTGCAGATACGAGAGTTTCATAGATGCAACCGTTTCTCTTCCTTCAGTTGCGACGCAGCGGCTGCTTCCTGTAAGACAGATAGATGGGCAGGCAGAATGTGACAACAAAACATGGTTGTAGTCTCGTGAACTCATGCAGGAATGACCGCGATTCTGCCTGACTGGATCGTGCTGAGAGCAGTCCGGAGCAGTCAAGTCCACGCACGCAGGCTGGCAGTCAAATACATACATAAATGGACAAAAGAAGTCGCTCGATTGATCTTTTGATTTGAGTGCAGACTCGGGGATGTACTGATCATCATCGAACAATAAAGGGATAGAGAGGAACTTATCATACAGAACCAGGTTGAGAGCAGGCGGGTTTCTGTGCCTGTATGAGCATACATGAAGGTGTTTGTCATTCGGCCACCTCACTGCCTGTCATACAGCTTGACCAAACGATTACGCAAGTTGTTGACAGAGCTGTCTGTGCTGCAACTCCACACATCCCCACATGCAATCAAAAAAACCCATAGAAATCCATCTGACTGACTTGGCAGCTTCGGATTATCAGATCCAGTCGCAGCGGCAGCCGACGCAGCAGCCTGGGCCTCAGCCTGACTTCTACTCCCAGAGGCGTGCTGCCCGGAGGTGGCACTCGAAGACGAGCCAAACGACTGACTGGCAGAGGAAGGGAAGAAACGGTCGAGGGCGCTGGAGACAGGGGCGAAAAGCTGCTGAACCAATGTCACAGTGGGGCCCGGTATGTTGGATTTCAGCACTAGATCGCTAAGCTGAGCTTGTCTCTTCTTTTTTTCAGAATCGGATGCCCAGTCTAGTTCTGGACGTGCCTGCTTGTTGTCTCTCCACTGAGTGACCATTTCTTTGTACACAGTCCTGTGGAATCGGATGGCACACATCGTCAGAGGCTGGAAGGGCGTGGGGACTTCGGACTCCTCCTCATCATCATCTCCGCTCGGATTGAATTTCTCGGCATTTTCCTTCGCCTCTTCCTCTTCGATCTTCGCCCCTTCCTCTTCCTCTTGCTCCTTCGGTCTTCTCGTCTGAATGAGAGACAGAAGAGGGACTGCCTCCCGCCTGCCTTCCCCGCTGTCTCCACCTTTCCCACCTTCCCTCTCAGAGTCCCGCCGGACGAACTCAGGGGAGGGATATTTTGTGGATGGCTCATTCTCAGCCGCCTCACTGGCCTCCGGGGGGGCTGGGTCCCCCCCCCCCATCCACCTCTGCGTCCAAACGGGCCCTCCCATACCCGTTCGGGACTGGAGGTCCTGTGCCTGCAAAAGGATCTGCAGACGACGAGGACCCAAAGAGGGACGAGAGGAGAGAAGGGCACTGCCCGGTGCTTTTGAAAGGCCAGCACGATCCCAGTGATCCACCGAATCGCAAACACCCCGCACTCTGTGTGACGGATCTGCTTGGGAAGGGAATCGATCGTATCCGCTCTTCTGCATTTGTCTGTCCTGTCTTGTGTGCCTTTTCTGCTTTTTCTTTCAGGAGGTGCTTGAAGGGTATAACGACATGGTGTTGTTTCCAGTAGGAGAGGAAGTTGTAAAGGGGGTCGATGATGATGAGAGTCCAGGCGCCGTCGATATCATCTTCGTGCTGCACGCTCAGCCCACTCTCTGGAGAGAGCAGCACAGAGACGAACCAGTGATTCTCGGGCTTGAAAATTGGGAACACACTGAGGAAGGACACTTTATTCATTCGACCTTTCTCCTTCGAAATTCTTCCCTCGATGTGCTCGTAATCGACAGTGCCAGTGGTGTCGACAAAGGCAGAGTGGAAACTGGAGTTCTCGATGTGCACGAGCCTTTTGAGCTCAGGAGACTTGTCCACAACTGAATCGACAAATGCCGCGAGATAGAAGTTCACGCATCGGTTGTCCAACCACTTGCCCTGCTGGAGCCTGTCAAGTGACTCAGCAGGGAAGTCCTCTTTCCAGGTCTTGCAGACATGAAGGAGCTTGTTGGACATTCTGTCGTGCTGTTTTTTCGGGAACTTCAGGAAAATTGACAGCAAAGGACAGCAGAGGTTTGAAGTTCCTTATAATGATTCCCAGCCATATACATATCCTTGCATATCATTGCGTGCATGGAAGAACACACGTTGTGCAACGCATGCGCGCATCATGCGCGCGGTCGCGATTTTTAGCTCGGTGCGAACATTAGGTAATCCAACTAATGAAGAGTCAAATGTATGGCAGCTGCACTAGCAAAAAAAATGACCCCCATTTTTGAAGAGTATCTTGGCTGTGGACTTTGTCTCTATTCTTTTCTATTATGGTGGTCTCAGTACAAGCACTCCAATGGCGGACCCGCTTGCAGTCACCAGGCAGGCAGTCAGAGAAAAGAGAGCTCTGCAAGCAAGGGGGTTGCACATACAGAGAAGAAGGCAAAAAAGTGAAATCTGCATTGCATTCTTCCTCCCCTCTGCTTCTTTCTACACATGCTTTTGCTACCAGAATAACCAAAACAGCCGTATTTTGACCTCAAACCTGTCGGGTAATCTTTGCAAAATATAGGGAATCTTCAATCAAGTATCCAATTTTTAAGATGTCCACTCTCCAGAAGACGACATGTTGTCATGTAGCAATGCATTCACTCAAAGCACAGAAAGGGTGTGCCAGACGTATACTGTTACTTGTTTTCCTTACCTGTTGTATCCGCTCGACAAGATCTGCACCGCCCGCCCTGCATTACGTACAGGCAGGGTCTCTGCTGCTGAGCTGTTTCATGCAAAGATCTATAAACGTTCCAACTTCACGGTCAAAGCAGGTGTGTGGAAGCTTAACTGAGAGATGAATGCATGTATAGACGGAGGGATCGACACGCTCACGGAATTCTACTGTGTGCGGCCCCGGAAAGCACCTGTGCATACGAATTTGTATTGGATGACTTTTCATGAAGAAACTTTATTTTTGGAAAGGAACAATGTGGGAAGTCGGGGCTGTGACAAAAGATACACTAGGCAAAATCCAACTGTGTCAATTTTTTCCCCATTTTTTGGCCTGCTACAGGGGGAGCAAAAGAGAAGAAAAGAAAAAATCCTTCGTCGTACCGACAATTTTGCGGGGTTTGCGAGTAAAAGAGACCAATACGGGACAAGAGAGACAGACGAGAGAGGAAAGAATCCACCATGCATAGAACATAGAGTGGAGAGAAGTGGCAGACAGTCAGTTACTGACCAAAGAGAGCAAAGAGTGCAATGAAGGGAGGGGCCGGGTGTGCGCGTGGTCAGGGAGGCGTCTGACAGGCCTGTAAAAACAGCAGAGAAGCACATATTCACTCCTGTCTCCTCAAGCAGACAGAGCAACGCTTTAAAAGTTTCATGAAAGAAGAGGGTATGCCAGTACTGCAACATAT
>JAHBMJ010003770.1:8661-87339 GCA_018398765.1 Chromera velia | reverse complement strand
TAAAAAAAATATGCCTGTGTGGCAGTGTATATACACTAGTCACTGAGACTCACTCTAATACTAATAGAGATTAAGAACGTAAAATTGATAGATTTGAAATTGCATATGACTTTTGGTTGATACGATAAAGTTAGAGCACGTACCAAAATTGAGGTGACAATCACTCAGCTTTATGGCACTTCCTTTTCCTCTTCTTCATGATCACTTTCTTCAATGTGATGATGATGATGATTGAGGGTTAAATCCTAGATTTAGCGACGCCAAATCCCAAGCTACTAACAAGGCTTTGAGGACAACCCAGAGCCTAGCCTAGAGCACACATTCATGGGGGGGGGGGTGAGGAAGCCTGCATGCCAGTCGGATTGATTCGCCTCAACTTGCCTTATTGACAGAATGGACCTTCTTGAAACAGTTGGCTATAGCTTTGAAACTGCTTCTAGGCAGGATTGTACACAACAGCAACACCATATCCTTCATTTTCTTCTCATTATCAGAAATGCCCCTCCTGGTTGCACCTGCAACGCGTTGTGCAATCTGTATTCTTATATTAATGGGCGCTCTGTGCTTCGCAATTTTGTACAGTTCTTTCAGCCTGTTCCGTTCCCTTTCTGTATTCTTACACTCTGTTGGGACATGAACCTTATCTTTGATCATACGCGAGGGGGACAAACATTTATTGCACATTGTAAACTGTTTAGGATCTTTGACCTAGAAGAGTTCTCCTATCAGTTTATCAGTCAGATGCTGCCACCTCAATCAAACAGGCATGCAGGCAGACTGATCCTTTCTGACGTCAGGCCATGTCAGAATGCTACATGACAACATGTAACACCATTTATGCGCGTGCTTCGCGGCGCCACCACTCCGCAAGCCATGGTGCATGGCGCGTCGCCCGTCCTAGACGCCAAGCCAGCCCCACAGTTCCTCTCGACTGACAGTAAGAAGGTGGAAGGATTTGAAGCTACTAGTGATGGCTGCTCATGAAGTAAACAATCGAACAATCAGAGCAATGCACCTCGAGGAGTGAGGTTGTGACAGAGTGTTCTGAAGTCACTTAGTTTGGCATAGTAGTTTAGTGAGAACGAGGATGGCCGACACGTAAATAGACTTAATTTCAGGAAGCTATGAATGGAGCAGTATATAGCTGCACCCTTTTCTTTTTTCTACATCCCTTTGCAGCTGTTAATAATTCGTTGACGCCGAGTTGGATGCATACATATGGGCATCATGCTCCTAGACTAGCTGGTGCTGGAGACCCACAACTCCAATCAAGTCTTCCGGTCAATGACATACACAAGTGTTGGAGAGGTGTTTTTATTGGTGCCACCAGTATGTACATCGGGTGCCTATCTCTAGGTGATCTTGAACTTGCGAGCACGTCTCACACATCGTGGCGCTTTGAGATTGTTCTGATTCACGTAGCGCCTTAAATATTTCGACACGGATGCCATCGAGATAGAGTTTTCGGAGCTGTAACAACATCTATGGTGACTTGGATGAGATCCAACGCTTATGCCTTTAAAAGTGGACTTTTGCCCTCAAGTCGGACTTTTATCTTAACTCATTCAAAGAAGCCTAAATTCTAGCCTAAATTTGAAATTTTCCACCTAATACCCTATAATTGAAAATGAAAGAGATGATCATACATTAGTTATTCATCAACTAATTATTTACAAAAAATATATAATATGACTATATCAGTTATATACAATGTGGCACATTTTGTAGAAACTAATATACTGTCATGCAATTTTGAATTCCTTTGAAATCTAGTTTATCTGGACTGAGCGGTTTACGGTGGTTTAAACCAATCAAAAGTGAATTATAAACATTTTTTTTACAAAATATTTAATAGTCTATTAATTAGTAATAAAAAACTAGAAAACTGCTTTATCAGATGATTAGTGATTAGTGATTAATGGTGCCCTAGAACACTATGATCCAACTCAGATCCGTGCTTTAAGTGCTGAACAAAACAAATTTTTGAATTATTTTTTATAAATGCATGTCACTAAATTTTTTAAAAAGAAGCCGGCCTGGGATCTAACTTCAAAACAGCTTGCGCACACCCAGCTCTATAGCACGTGCGCGTCGAACCCAGCAGCTGACACAAGTGTTTCAAAGTTAAATGTTTTGGCACAGTTTAGCTGTTATTTACATGCATGTCACAGTGCATGGAAACACGTGAACTTCAAGCAAAAATGACACCCCAGGCTGGGGTTTGCATCTAAAGCGAATCCCATTGGCGCAGGTTGTTGCTTATCGATCTATAACTTTCAAATCAGGAAGGAATGCAGCTGCATACATACCATCACACAAGAGTCATGCGGTTTAAACCAATGGCATAGTGATTGGAAAGGAAAGAGTAATTCACATGGCAACAGAGAGAAAAGAAAAGTGCATGATTTCAGCGGAGGATTTCCTCCAGTGAGAAGTCAAAAAGAGAAGAAAGAGACAGAAAAAAGACTCCGAGAGAGAAGAAAAAAAGAAGGGGGGAGGAGAGCAGGTAAAAAGAGCTTGGCTAGGGAGCTTTGGAGATACAGAAAGAGGAGGGGATAGTCACTATAGGGAGGAGAGAAGCGAGTCCAAAGAGGAAGTCGTAGTCGAGAGTCTGCATGACGGGATTGAGAAAAGAAAAAACGGAGCAAACGTACACAGGATTGAGACAATTTAAAGGAGAGATAAATGGAGAAAAATAAAAGAGAAAGCGAAGATGAAACAGGGAGGAAGGGGAAATACCGGGAGGAGGCGGAAAGGGAGGTACCGAAAGGACTCCGAGTCGATGTCAGAGCAGAGACGGAGGGACAGATAGAGAGAGATATAGGGAGAGAAGGGGAGGGAAGGAGAGGAGAAAGAAGTCAAACAGACAATGATGTATACACATAACCAAACATGCTTGTGTCAGCTTGTGGACACCGGCGTACATCGACACAGATACAGATACACACGGATACGTACGGTCACGGATGCACACACATATACCCCCCCACACACACACATACATACACACACACACAGACACACACACACACACACACAGAGAGAGAGAGAGAGAGAGAGAGAGAGCACGTGACAGAAAAAGTGAATGAAGAACTCATAGAAAAAGGTAAAAGCAGAGAAAAGTACGTGATCTGGGTAAAAATGCAGGGGGGTCTGAGGGGGGGCGCATTTTTACCGACAACAGCCCCTTCTCGGTAAAAATGTAGGGGGCTGGGGGGGGTGGTGCATACAAAGCAGCAGAGAAAAGAACAGAGAACAACTTCTTGACATACATTAGACACAGAAAAATTTCAAAGTGGGAGTAGGGGGGGTGCATTTTTACCGAGCAGGGGCCGTTTTTAGTTAAAATGCGCCCCCCCCCAGACCCACCTGCATTTTTACCCACGACTGACTAAGATCAAAGAATTTAACCAAGAGTCACTGAAGCAAGACTGACCATTGCTGGACTTCTGCTCGAGGCTCTTACGATTGTCCAAGTACTTGAAGCATAATTGAAGACGTACTTGCACGCAACATCACATGCAAGTATCTGCATGAGAATCAGATCGACCAAAGAGAGATCCCACATCATGGGTCTCCTGGACAGACTGAGGAGGCAAGGAACGGAACATAAAGTGCATGAGAAGTGAACACAAAAACTCTGGATGCCTGCCAAGTTAGCCTGTCTCTATGATAATTTCAAAAATTCTACCAGGAAGGGGCTGATCTGGGTTAAGATATGGACAGACCAATTTTTACCGAGATCGGCCCTTCCTCGGTAAAAATTTCAAAATCGTCACACAGTCCGTATAAGAAAACAGGCTTCCAGCAATTCATAACTTGCTTCTTTGGAACCCCAAAGCTCGATTCTTGCTTCCTTAGACGACCCAAGGGACGCTGTGTCAGCATATGTCAGTCTGTCATGCGTTTGTCCATTTTTACCGAGATCGGCCCTTCCTCGGTAAAAATTTCAAAATTGTCATACAGACCGTATAAGAAAACAGGCTTCCAGCAATTCATAACTTGCTTCTTTGGAACCCTAAAGCTCGATTCTTGCTTCCTTAGACGACCCAGGGGACGCTGTGTTAGCATGTGTTGACCTGTCATGTATGGGTTGAAATTATTCATATGTATGTATGATACAAAACCATTGTCATGATTCCTCTCATCAAGAGCTATCTTTCCCTACCAAATGGACTTGCCTGAGTTGAATCTCAGTTGATAGAGGCCTCCTAGCCCCCTTTTTCCCGGTGTTGCTCAGGTCGGCCTCCCGTATGTACGTGGACAGCATTTTTATGATCTCCTTGAGCCTGGTCCTCGAGTCCGTCAGTCCAAGCCTCAATTTCCGAACCAAAGTGCTCCTCACCCACCCAGAAGCTCTCCAGGAGCGCTCAGCATGGAACCAAATCATTGAAATGACTCACATGCTGTTGATGAAGTACTCTTTTTCCAGCAGCTGGGATGCCATATATCGATATAACATATATAGAAAGCCGATTTCTTATTTGTTGAATTTGAGCAAAATCGGCTTTTCCGGCCGTCGAGGGCCCCGCCATGCCCCGCCACAGGTCATGCATGTATGCAGCTGGGGCCAAAATCGCGTGCACAGCGCCCTGCGGGCCGGGGGCCTGACAATGCATTAATGCACGCTGCACGCGCGCCCTCCTCCCATACAATGTGTGTGCAACTTGCCCGGCGCCATATACATCCTTAGGTATGCTTTGTAGATTGGCTTATGGTTTTGTGCACTTTCTTTAGACTTTCTTTAGTCTCACTGCTTCTGTAAATGTCTGGTGTTTTCTTTTAATTTCCTTTAATTATTTATTTTTTTGTTCTTATTGGTTGATCGATCGTAGATTTTTATTGCACATAACTGTGTTGGCTATAAGTAAGGGTAAATAAGCCTTAGTAAGGACAATCGTGAAATAACAAAAAAAAAACTAAGAATCTCAGTACCTTTTAATTAGGTTTTAGATCAACCAAACGACTCAAACTCAGAGAAATTTAATTTGACCATTGCTTTTCTATAACATGCCGCAGGTTTTAACTCTATAAATTTTTGTTTTAAATTTTTTTTAGACATAAAAACTTTTTTGAATATTAAATCTCTTATAGTTTATTATAGTTTTGACCATTCAGGATCAGTCAAGATCTAGATCAAGGTACAAGAAAAACTTTTATAGTATGAATCATGTTTTTAAAAGTCCGACTTGAGGGCAAAAGTCCACTTTTAAAGGCACAAGCCTTCTATTTTGGGCATTGAAGTGCATGCTCGGTTTTTTCATTTGTTGATCGCGAGGATGCGATTTTCCTGTCTGTGGCCGGGGGGGATCTGTGGAGTCTTACCCTGTGGCGCCGCCCTTTGAGCCTTCGCATGCACCGTGACTGAGTAAGCTAGCATGCCGTGTGACATTCCGCCGCCGCGCTTTGCTTCGTACGTGTCGCGCACGCATCGATCGAAGTCGAGTCTGACCTTCGCAATGTTCGCATTCAAGCAACATGTCACTTAAGCATTGAGCAATAGATAGGATCGTTTGAGGCTAATGTCTGTTTGTCATAGATCAAAAGTCTGAGAGAGAGGAACAGAGAGAAGCATAAGTAGAAATTGTGTAATAATAGAATGAACCCAGCTGATTGGAATCCTAGATCGCTCTAGATCGAGCTAAACCTTCTGTAAACTGTTGCCTGAATGAGTGTTGTTCACGTTCCTTCTCTAGAATTTCCCTAAGGTTCTTGTCCTCGCTTTACCTTCTGTCTGGACGCCATAAGGTGGCTGGACAGGAGGGACAAAGCAGCACTCTTGCATTATATTTTTATCTAAAATTTTTTTTTGCCGTATTAAATATAGCCGTTTTGTCAGCCATGCACTTCATTTGCATGTTGCTCCAAAGATATGCAATCATGCATGTATATAATCTACGACCACCAACACCGTGTCTGCGACTTACTGTTCACACTAGCCTCATTCTTACATTGCTTTCATCTCACTGCATGCTTTCAATGCCTCTCATTCATTTGCTTTATCCCACTGCACTCAATTTTCTCCTTCCCGCTTGCCTGTATCATTGCATGATCCTCATTGTCTGTATGCATCCTGCAGCTCTCCAACTGCCCAAAATGATGTGGTCATGTTAGTTCATTGCGCTGATATGTTCACTTATGCAGCCTGAGGTCTGTTGCTCGCATTTGATCATACATTCACTCAACGTATATATATCAATCTCTATTCATCTTATCACCGCTCGATCCCACAATAATCGGTTTCACTGCGTGCTTTCGCATGACAATTCACTACTCTGCCTATTTTGTTTCACTGTTCTCATTGCACCTTTGTACGCCACATCTCTTCCACTGTCATCTAAGTTGCCTCTTCGCCAAGCCTTTCGAGTCTCATTAAAACTCAGTCTTCTCAGTTCAGTGCTTTGATTTCAATGCATAGCCTCTTCCCGCTGTATTCTCTCTCATGTTTGGTTCTCGCTTTTTTCTGCCCACAGCCATCAACTCATTGCTCTTATGCCCTAGCTATCACCCGGCGCAGATAGGTGGGCATGCAGGCAGGCAGGTAGGCAGGCAAGGCACTGCCAGGCAGATATACCGAACGACAACATAGGCAGACCCATAAAATGAGAGAATGGCACTAGCAGAATAGCAGAAAGACAGAAAAACATGCAAACATGCAGATATAGGCACTGCTAAGCAGGCAAGCAAACAGACAGACAGACAGACAGACAGACAGATAGACAGACAGGTTACTCTCTCGGTGACCTTGTTTGCTCACATCTCATCTCTTCACTTGCATTAATTTCACTTTTCTTATCTTGCCTCTCTCATGTCATTTCTCTCAATTCTGACCTCTTATCCGACCTCTCAGGCTGAGTCTCAGCCGTATATATCTCTACATGCCACCTCACAAACAAACTGTGAGATTCAGAAGTCGCAATCCCACTCTGCTTCCATTTTAACGTTTCCTTCCGGCATGACTCAGCGTATTCTTACCTACCTACCTGTTGGCTGTCATGCAAGTATACCTTCCTGTATGTCTAATCGCATTTTTAATTTTGTCTTCTTTTCTGAGTGTGCTCAAAGTTCTGTTTCCCTGTCTGTTTGACTGTTTTCTCATCATCCCAGCTAAGTGCCCATTCTGTCTGCCTGACTACCTCCTGAATTTTGATCTTTCTATTTACCTATGTTCACTGAAAAGTTTTAACTGGGCCGCTCTATCCAAGGACTGCCTTTAACAACTTGTTATCCTAACAACCTTCCATATTTCACTTTTTCGCTCTTCTATCTTTTCTCCCGTCACCTCTTCTGTCCTCTTTATCTGTTCTGTGTTTCTTCTTTCTTTCTGTCACTGCTTTCTTCATTCTCTTCCCCCCTTTCGTTTCTCTCTCCAGACGTATACCCTTTATTTTATATGTTTTTTCGTAATAGCGCCTAAAAGTTATTTTAGGATAAGTTTTCTTGATGCGATCGTACTCGATTGTCAATATCGACCGCCATTTATTGAATATCAACTTTTATACATTTTTTTCATGATGGCGCCTAAATGGTATTGCATGGTAAATTCTCTTGACTTGATTATACTAAGTCTTGATCCATAAGTTGATCATCAACATCGATCGGCCTTAATTTATTGAATATAGTTATAAAAAGCTTTTATGAATTATAATCAAGCTGTTTGAGAAAATTCGGAAAAATTTATACTAGATTACAAAACTTTTTTGACTAACTATTGATCAACCGATGAGTTCCACAGTTGGTATACAAAGCATTTATCAAAAAGTATCTTCTAAGAAAGGTTACAGAATGTGTTTAGCCATAAGTCTAATGAATTTTAGAATATTTTATGATACAGCTCTTATTTAATCGACTAGTTGATTGATTGAATGCGTAATTTTTTAAAGTCATAATAATGTTAAATACATTTGGTTCAATGAATATATAATTGATGGATTTGGATACCAATAGTAGCTCAGGAAAAGATTTAGTAATCAGACCGTAATCCTGCATGCTTATGTTTTTTCACGTTTTCCTTTAGCCCGTACGTCATAATTAACACACTGACAAGAGTCGGGTGATAAGACCTTAGTCACTTCCGCGCGCAAAGCGCGCGCACTCACTTGTATTAATATAGTCCGAAATTCTTCGGCGCGCGATGCGCGCGATGCGCGCCCAACGCCGCCCATACACTCTCGTGCATGGATACAGGTAAAAGGATTTGATCTGTATAAGCATTTGATCTGACAAATATACGTATATGCGTGTATGAGTCGCAACATATATGTTACTATGAGTCTGAGTCATTCTTCATGTACGTAAGTATGTGCGTTTGAGATTCAAGCGAGGTGTCTTGGCTGCATAATCGCTCTTTCCAGCGTCCTGACGACCAGTGTGTCCTAGCTTCGACGAGAAGCAATGCTCATACCGAAATTTTCTGGAACTGTTGCATCGTTTCTCTGGAAAAACAAGCGACCCTTTGATACTCAAAACCAGCATACACATACGATGAGTGACGACTCCCAATCCGAGAAGGATTCGTGGTCATCTTCCGACGAAGGTCCTCGTTTCAGACGAGACAGATACAGGACTGCTTCGTCCTCGAGGGGTCGCAGAAGCCCATACAGCAGAAGTCGTTCAAGGAGCCGCAGCCGAAGCAGAAGCAGAAGCCCATCTTGGCGTGGTCGATCAAGAGCCAGAAGCCCTACTCCACCTGTCCGCTGGACCACTCCGCCCCGCAGGTTTACATCTCCTGAGCGTGTGTGTAGCTATGAGAAGGCGATGAGCAGCTTGAAGGGGCCACAAGCCGCAGCAGCTTCAACTGCAACATCTGCAACACAGGGAATTCGGAGGACCATACAGAACAATGTTGCTATTCTGCATACGGAGGACAATAAAATGAATGACTCCCTCTTCACTGCAACCAAACCCTTGAGGGAGCTTTATGTAGGCAATCTACCCCCCACTTTGAAGTGCGAATCTCTCCTAGAGTTCCTCAATGCTGCGATGGTAGCAGTCAACGGGAGTGTCCGAAAGGGCCCGCCGGTCGTGAGGACTTCTGTGGTGGAGAACTCTCGATATGGGTTTGCAGAAGTGCGGTCGATTCAAGAAGCCAAGTCCCTCCTCGGAATGAACGGGATCGAACTTTTGGGCCACAGGTCAGAGACAAGTTGAGAAAGTCACTTGACTATTTTTTTGACACAAGTATCCTTCAGTCTCCTTGCTCTTCCAGATCCTCCTGTTTTGGCTTGTTCATTCGCGTCCAGTCTTTCCTGTATCTTTTGAAAAAAACGGATTATCTTTCCATCCATCTGTCGATCAGTGGTGTGCCGATAAGTTTATCACATCTGCATGTTCCATGCGCCCTTAGACAATAAAAGAGTATGCGAACTCAAGACCCCCAGTGTTATTTGTTGCTTTTCCCTCTTCTCCGAGGCTTTACAATTCCCGACCAACCCCATGAGATGAAGAACAATGTGTGGAAAAGTAAAGGCCGGAAGAAGCAAAATGCGGATGGCGGTCCTTCTGCATGCAGACTCCGAATTTCACGTCCGCGTACTTATTCCCCCCAAATGGAGGACCTCGCAAAGGATGCAGGAGAGTCCTCCTCCAGGGCGGCCATCGAGGAGCTCAGGCTTCTAGCAGAGCGCAATCAACAGGAGTATACCAAGAAATTGGAGCAGCAGCAACAGAAAGAGCAAGGAGAAGCGCAAAGACAGCAGCAGTCTGCGGTTTCTCAGACAACTTCTCTTTCTTTTGCGGCTAGCTTGAGGGCGGAGAGGGAAAGACTCCCCTCCATCCAAGATGCAGCTGCAGCAGCCAGGAGAGCAGCCGCACTCCTCGATGGCCTGCAGCACCCCTCTGCCCCTACCCAGTCTTCCTCTTCTGCTTCAAGCTCGTCTACCTACAATCCTCTCGGTGTGATCCAGGAAGACAACAGACCCACGGACCTTTTGTGTGTCACTGGATTTCCTGCTCGATTAGATGCCAAGAAGGTGAGTGGCACTTGTGTCTTCTTCTTCTGTTCCCTCCATCCATCCATCCATCCCTCCCTCTCTCTCTCTCTCCGTCCCTCTCACTCCCCCTCTCTCTCTCTCTCTCTCTCTCTCTCTGTGTGTGTGTGTGTGTGTATCCGCGAGCGTGTGTGTGTGTGTGTGAGAGAGAGAGAGAGGGAGAGAGAGAAAGAGAAAGAGAAAGAGAAAGAGAGAGAGACGCATTAAAAGCTTCTATCTATTGGCCTTGTTGTAACTCTCTCTCTGTCTCTTTGTCTCTCGTTTTCTCTCCCACTTCTCCCCTGCCTTGTTTTCTTCGCTCTCTCTCCCTCCTTCCCACCCTTTCAGTCTCTCTCTCTCTCTCTCTCTCTCTCTCTCTCTCTCTCTCACACACACACACACACACACACACACATTTTTTTTTCTTTTCTTTCTGTTCTTCTTTGTTTGTTTCTTTCTTTCTTTCTTTCTTTCTCGCTTTTCTGAGTCCGTTCTTTCTTCCGATCTCTCTCTCTCTCTCTCTCTTGATCTTTCTCTGTGTGTGTGCAGGTGCACGAATTCTTTTGGGGGAGAGTCCCACTCTTGCCGCATCTGCATTTTTAATTCACTCACTTCCCTACTTGTCCATCGTTTTGACTTGCAGGCTCGGGAATTACTTGAGAGCTTCGGATCTCTGCACTCCCTGCACCATCTTCCTTGTAGAAACGGCAAAGAAACGGTATGCACTGTTTCTGTAGTGCCACTCATAAAAAGTGCTTCTGAATGGTGAGGTGTAGCCAAGAGCCTTCGTCTTTTCTCTCTTCCCTCGTACTCCTTGTTTTTCCGGCTGTTCCTGCCTCTCATTCAAACATCTTTTTGGACCCAGGAAAACTCGCATGTTTTTTCCCCCCTCCTGCCTGGTCGTTTGTGACTCCCTCTCGTGGTATCTGCACTTCGTTGCCGTTGGGGCGAATAGGGGGCATTCTCCGACCAAAAAATTCGGGATAACCTCAGTTTTCTTCCAGCTTTCTTCTGTGGTGAGGTTGTTTGATACTTTTCCAACCTCCAATGATGGGGTTTTCACGAAGCAAACCAGAAGGCGAAAAACGGGAGCTATTTCTTCTGTTTATTTCCATCGTTGCATGCTACTTCATACACACCGACAAGATTCTTGCCTGGTTGACTGTACGAGCGCATGGTATTGTGTGTTTGACTGGATGTAGTGTTCATCGCATGTGATGATGCATTTTATGAATACCTCGCAGGCGTCCTGTCTGGTCAAGTACAGCGACAGACGGGGGCAGCGAGCGGCCGAACAGGGGGTACCGGGTATGACCCTGGGGTCCTCCTCTCTCCGTGTTCTTCGCACAGACGACCCAGAGACTGTCCACTCAGAACTGGGAGAGGCGCTGTTGGCTGCACAGAGACAGACGGTGCCCAGAGGTAAGTGAATATACTCACATGAATATGTTTACGGTAGTAAGGGGAGCGTGCGTGTGTGTGTGTGTGTGTGTGTGTGTGTGTGTGCGTGCGTGCGTGCGTGTGTGTTTATGTGTGTGTCCGTGTGCGTGTATGCACATGTATGTACAAATCTGTCGTGATGAGGGATGGCTGCACACCGTCTCTCTGTCATCTCAATTAAGGAAATGTGGTACGAATCTGACGGGTTCAGAAGACCTGTAAACAATTCGCCCTCCCTCCCTTCGTTTCCCTCTTTTCTGTTGGTTGTGCCTGCATGTGGTCGACTTCCCGCTCCTTCTTCTGAGGTAGCAAAAAGGACAAACAGACTGAATCTTTGGCACACTTGTCACACAGTCGAAGCTCGAGTCGTTTCCTCACCTGCCCAACTACCTTCTGTCTGACCGACACCAACCCGCCTTCCTGATGCCTATTGGTCTTGTCCTTCCTTCTTCTTGTGTTTACACGCCGTCTGGCATCCGTCGCCCTACTTGCCCATTTGTTTTTATTTATGTCTGACTGTTTTAGTGGCTTTGCTTGACTGTACCTCAAATGACTTTCCGTCCGTCTTGCAGGACTTCTCGACAGGGAAACGCCTTCTTCCGTTCTGGTGCTGCGAAACATCGTGACCTTCCAGGAGGTCAGTCCCAAATTTTAATTGCCTTTTCTCCGATTTGACTGCATTCCAAGGCTCCTTCGAGTTTTTCAGCCGTGTCTTTCCTTCAGGCTCGCACTGGATTCGCTTGGGGCGGTGCGTTATCCGTACTTGAAGAAGACACACTGAGGTTTGTCTGCCTTGGTTGCAGTTGTTATCCGACTCTGACTACACGGACATCCTGGACGACATCACAGTGGAGTGCGCCAAGTTCGGCAAAGTCCTCGATACACTGATGCCTCGTCCCCCAACGGTCTGTGAGCTTTTCAGACGAGGGAGAGCACGGAAGATGATTCACGGAGGTAGTCTGTACACCTGTTCTCTGTTTCTTCAAGGCAATTTTCTGGTCATGCTCTTTGAGCAAGAGATGATATCTAGAGAGCTGAATCCATGCGGCAGATGCACCAAAATAGTTTGGCTTTGCAAACAACGTGGCTCTTGGTTGACTCCGTTACACAGGTTTCTCATTTTTCGGCTTTCAACTGTGCCTCATTGCCTTTTTATTGTTTTCCCAACAAATGAATTTCGCTCTGCACCTCGTTGTATTCTGTCTTGATATCCTGCAGGCGCCGGATACAGTGGCGGGGTCAAAAGGATTCCCTCCCTCTGTCCTCGGTCTGGTCTTTGTTGCGTTTGAAGATATCACGGGAGCAACCAACGCACGCCGGGGTTTGCAAGGGCGCCGTTTTGGGAACAACAGGGTGGAAACAATTTACTTCCCGAAAGACAAGTTCGAACGTAGAGAGCTAGAGGCGCCTTGACAGCCCACAAAGCCGCTTAGCGCAAAGAGGTTTGATTACATCACGCCAAATCATCACGGGGTCTGTCTGAAAACAGCAGAAGTGCACTTGAAAATCATTACTCTCTACAACTATTAAACACGTTATTTATGAGGGGCATTCCGCCTAATAAGAAGACTGAGTAATAAAGGGCTGGCAAGCGTCAGGCAGATGTGGGCCGGACGGGGGACCCAGGCCACATAGCGTGCATGGGTGTATCACGAGGCCGCGCATCGTGAAGTCGGGCATGCTTTCATTAAGTGATTTTGGTGAAGTGCATGCTTGACGTGTCTGCTTGACGTCATCACTAAGAATGCTCGAGATTGAGATTAACTGCTAGACCAAACTAACCGATGTCTGTCAAACTTTAACCACCTGTATCTCATAGTACTAAGACTCCAGTAAAACAGCTTACATCTGGTAGTTCAGAGCCTCGTTCCACCCTCAGTTAAGGGGGAATGCTCTTGTTGAATTCAGTGTACTCAGATTGGTTCAGTCTACCAACTGTCGACTCCATACATCGATGGAAGGTGTGACAGAGGATGTACCGGCTCCGGGGATGCTACAGATCGTCGGGGCCATTGAAGGATTGTCTCAGCGGATCGACTCTATGCAGGTGACGCAAAACCTGCATGGAGAAACTCTGCAATTACTTGTTTCTTAAGCCCCTCAGGAATCTGTCCAGGCAACGGTGACATCACCTGCCATTATGCCAGCCCAAAGTACAACTGCATCCTCGTCGCACTACATGAAGCTGTGCGAGGCCTCTGCTCTGTTCTCTGGAGTGAGGGCCAAGCTGACCAGGTGGTTGAAAGACGTAGAAGACTTCTACAAACTTGAGAAAGTGTTGGACCTGGATAAGGTACTGGTGGTAAAGAACAGAATGTCCCAGGACCTCAAGGAATAGTTTAATCTCTATGAGGTTGAGAATGGACCATTCTAGAACTGGGAGTCGTTGAAAGCTGCCCTCATCGAGCACTATTCAGACACACTGGCCAGACAGAAGGCCAGAAAGGACCTGAAGAACTGCCGATGCACTAGAACTGGGGTCGACAACTACAACAAGCGATTCAAGGAAGGGCCGGTTGATCAAGGAAGACATTGTTGAAGACTACATCTCTGGTTTGCCAGCAGATGTCCGCCTTGAAACAAACAAGGCGTATTTGGTTAACTTGGTCATCGCCATGAAGACGGCAAACGAGCTTGAGGTCTTTCTCTCTGGTGGAGAAGGACCACGAGGCGGGACACGAGACTTCCAAAGGCCGAGTACCTTTAAGAGTGGTGGAGAGAGTGCCCGATGTAACTCTCCACTAGGACAAGAGGAAAGGCCCGTTTCCATGGACCTGTGTGGGGTCCGTCAACTCCCACCACCACTCACACCGGCAGAGAGGTCTCTCTGCATTACAGAGGGAAGGTGTTTCAGATGCTGCCTCGCAGGGCATACTGCTAGTAGGCAATGTCCAGGTCCCTTCTCTGGACTCGGCGAAAACTTTTCTAGAATGCGGAGACTCACTGGTAGAGGGAACCCTCGGGACTTGCAGGACTACGGGAGATTCCGTGGAGACTTCAGGCAGGGGGGATGGGGGCAGGGCAGAGGCGGATACCAGGGAGATCGCAGAGGGTTTGGAGCTCCATTCCCGACTGCCCAAGCATGGCCACCTCTGGGCTAGTCACAGTGGAGAGGGGGACGCAGAGACGGTGGTCCCAGAGGGAGAGGAAGAGGTGGAAGGAAGCTGGCAGGTAGGAGAGTTCGAACGATCTACGGAGGTTTCGAGATGGATGAGGTGATAGGAGCAGAGGGACTCGAAACTTATGGTCAGTGCCCCAAGATGGGAAGAAGCCCTGAGAATGAAGATGTGCCAATGGAAATGAAGGAGGAGGAAAATGAAACAGGGGTCCGTCCGGGGTTGTTTGTGTTTTCAGGTCGAGTGGCTGGTGTACCTGTCAGAGTTTTGGTTAATTCGAGTGCAGATGATATTTATCTTGACCGTCGTTCTGCTTATGCTCACCATCTCCGTATGTGCAAATTGAGACGACCCGTCAACTTGCACGGTGCCCTCAAGTCCTTGAAGACTCGGTCGGTCTGTGAGTGTGCACCCACAGTGCCGATCAACATTCAGGGGTATCAAGAGACAGTGGGTGCAATGTTGGCCGACCTGGATGAGTATGATTTGATCTTGGGGATAAAGTGGGGTCGTGCCTATGAGCCTGAACTGCAGTAGTCGTCTCAAAGGCTGCGTTTTTGGTTCAGAGGGAAATTGATTTATTGGGTTCCAGATGTGGAGTTGGAGGAAGAGGACGAGGAACAAACATTCAGCAATCCTCCTCTTCTCTCTTCTGTGCAGGCAAAGCGGGCGATCCGGAAAGGAACTGTCTGCCATCTAGTCAGACTGCAGACAGAAATCCCTTTCGGTGAGTCCACTGGGGTTGCCTGCAGGGTTCAGGGATTACATGAAGTCAGTAAGGACGGGGGGAGAAAGAATGCTAGGGAGAATGGAAAGGGACTTAGGGGTAGTGAAGCAATGAATGATGATTTTCTCTCTTCTCTTCCTAAGGCTTCTGATCATCCTGTTCTCTCTTCACCTGAATTGACTAAGGTTCGTGAGTACTTGAAGAAATTGACCGTGCCAATCAACGTGAAGAAAATTATGGCAGACAATGCATCTCTCTTTCTTGATTCCTTGACAGGGTTGCCGCCGTCCCGGGGGGAAGGACTTGACTTCAAGATAGATCTCAAACCAAGACACCCGCCTCCAGCTCGCCCACTCTATCGTCTCTCTTTGGGTGAGCTAGATGAATTGAGGAAGCAAGTTGATATATATTTAAAGCAAGGATTCATTCGACCGTCTTGTTCTCCTTTTGCAGGACCAGCTTTATTTGTGGCAAAGAAGGATGGGACAATGAGGATGTGTTGTGACTATACGGGATTAAATAGAATCATAGTGAAGGACAAGCATCCATTGCCTCATCCTCAAGATTTGATCAATAGGCTGTATGGGGCAAAATTTTTCATGGCTCTTGATCTTTGGTAGTACTACCATCAGATGAGAATAAGAGAGAAAGACGTGCCCAAAACAGCCTTCATAACGAGGTATAGGAATTATGAATGGCTGGTGGTCTCTTTTGGATTAACGAATGCCCCCCCGGCAGCCATGCGATTGATTCAGTATATGTTGAGGAAGTGCCTTGATCGGTATGTATCTGTATTTTTAGATGATATTCTAATTTATTCGAAGACGAGAAAGGAACATGAACGGCATATCTCTTGTGTTTTTTTTTTCCTCAGACAGGCAAATCTGTTTGCAAATTAAGCTGTCGAAGTGTCATTTTTTTCAAAGAGAGGTGACATTCTTGGGGCTGAGGATCTCAGAGAAAGGAGTGAGACCAGAGACAAAGAAAACAGAAGAGATAGAAAACTGGCCAGTGCCCAAGAATATGAGTGAGTTGCATTCTTTTTTTGGTTTGGCTTCTTGGGTGAGACGTTTTATGTTTGAATTCAGCAAGAAGGCTGCGCCTCTTTATCGCTTACTGAAAAAAACGGTGAAGTTTGAGTGGAAAGAAGAGCAGCAGGCGAGTTTTGAGGCAGTCAAAGAAGCAGTCAAGCAGGTGACTGAATTGTACATTCCTGATCCTACTCGTCCATTCGAAATTTTTGCTGATGCATGTGAAAAGACTGTGACTGTTGCTACTGTACTCATGCAGAAGGATCCACATGTCGGGATCCTTCGGACATGTGCATTTGCTTCGAGAACAATGAGCCCAGCAGAGAAGAACTACCACATCAGAGATAAAGAGTTCCTCGCTTGTGTATTCGCAGTCAAGATCTGGTGTCCGTACGTTTCGTGCACGACCCAGGTATGGAGTGATCATGAAAGTTTGAAGACAGTCACGTCGACCGCCGATCGAATGCAAATGTCTCCTTGCATGCGTCGTTGGGTTTTATTGTTAGACCAGATAGGTATCACGCCTCGATACGTGCCTGGAAGTAAAAATCGGATGGCAGATGCATTGAGCAGAAAGCCTGTGAGAACTGAGCAAAAGCAGGGAGCGGAAGAAAAGACTGAAAAGAGAAAGGAAGAAGAAAAGGAAGCGAAAGGACTGTTGGCAGGCATTGAGATGAGAGTGGATATGAATGAAGAGTTTTTGAAGGAAGTGAAAAGAGGATACAAAAAAGAAAGATTCTTTCAGGAGCTTATCGAAGTATTAAAGCATCCAGAGGTGCCTATGCCTCGACACTTGAGAATAAGAATTCAACCATTCACTCTCGTTGATGATTTTCTTTATTTCAAAGACAGATTGGCCATTCCGACTGATGTTTTGCAGAGGCAGATGATCTCCGAGCATCATGACATGGTGGTCGGAGGACATCTGGGGCCAGAAAAAACATTTCTCAAGCTGAACAGTAAGTTTTACTGGCCCAACATATATTCATCAGTCAAGTATGTGGCTCGGTGTGATGCCTGTCAGAGAGTAAAACATTCTACCCAGAAAAGACCTGGTCTGCTCAATCCTTTGCCTATCCTTGAGTGTCCGTATGAATCTCTTTCTCTCGAGTTCCTGTTTGGTCTGTCGAGAACGTTGTACCAGGGAAGAATTGTGGATGGAATTCTCTCGGTTGTTAATCGTTTGTCAAAGGATGTATTTTTCATCCCGGTGTGGGAAGAGATCACGGGAGAAGAGACAGCATCGATTATATTCGAGAGAGTGGTGTACTCGGTCGGTATGTTTCGTTCTCTTCTCTCTGATCGCGATCCTCGCTTCATCTCTGCATTTTGGTAAGAATTGCAAAGACTCTGGAAATCAAAAATCGAGATGAGCTCTTCCAGACATCCGCAGACAGACGGACAGACAGAGAGAGACAACAGAACGATCAGGGAGATGTTGAGGTGTTTTGTGATGGACCATCAGGAAGACTGGGCTGAAGCTTTGCCGGCATGTTAGTTTGCATATAGAGACAGTGTGCATCCAGTGATAGGTCTCTCACAATTTAGATTTGTGCATGGCTTTGATCCAATCCAACTGCCTGCAGTGCCTGTTCGGGGAAGTTCGCTGTCTCCGGCAGCAGCTGACTTCGCTGCACGATACAGGGCAGAGATGGCACAAGCAAAAGAGTGTGTGGAGCGAGCAAGGGAGACGGCAGCTTGCTACTATGATCGTCATCATAGGGAACTGGAATTGGATCCAGGAGATTGGATGTTGGTGTATAGAGAATTTTTTGAACAAGAAAGAAGGCTGGAAGGAGTAAAGAGGAAGCTTAAGCCTGTATGGTTTGGTCCTTTTGAGGTAGAGAAGGCAATCACATGGGGAGCGTATGAGTTGATCTTCCCGGCAGGAGTTCGCATTCATCCTGTGGTGAATGTTAACTATCTGAAGAAGTATGTGAGAGAGCCGGGTGACCCTCCACCTGCAGTTAGACTTCCGAGGTTCGAGGGCCCTGAGTACGAGGTAGAAGCAGCAAGAGAATTTCAGGGAAGCAAGATTATTTAGTTAAATAGAAAGGGTTTGGAGTGAAGGATGCTTCATGGGAGCCAGTGAAGAATCTTGAGAGAGCAAAAGAAAGGATCGTTGATTTCAAAAGGAAAGAAAAATGACAGACAGGCAGTGTGAGGGAGGAAAGGCATAGGGTGAGAGACAATGTATGATGATAACTCGATCGCTCGAGGGCATGCTAGATAGGTGCTTGATGAGAAGATAGATAGACATGAGAATTGATTATCCGATCGCTCGATGGATACATGATTAATATATCAGTCTTCAGAGCCAAGCGTGGACGTTGGCTTGAAAGGCGGGCAAATATGAGGGGCATTCCGCCTAATAAGAAGACTAAGTAATAAAGGGCTGGCAAGTGTCAGGCAGATGTGGGCCAGACGGGGGACCCGGGCCACATAGCGTGCATGGATGTATCATGAGGCCGCGCATCCTAGCGCATATCGTAAAGTCAGACATGCTTTTATTAAGTGATTTAAGTGAAGTGCATGCTTGACGTGTCTGCTTGACATCATCACTAAGAATGCTCAAGAATGATATTAACTGCTAGACCAAACCAACCGATGTCTGTCAGACTTTAACCACCTATATCTGATAGTACTAAGACTCCAGTAAAATAGCTTACAATTTCACTACTAAAATTTCTAGTAAAATGTAAAATTATTTTGAAGTAACAATGAACTTGCATATGTTTTGATATGAGTTACTTAAATTAAGCATAAAAAGTTGGCTTACTGGTTTTAATCAGCAAAATTCACATTAAGTCTATTTGTATTCATCTATTATTCATCGGATACACTAACAGATAAATCGACGTATCATGAAGCGAGAACTTTATATAACTTTATGATGAGTTTGGAAATGTTCTATCATATTCTATTATAATCAATTTAAAAAATCAATGTAATGTTTAAAATCTTTAAAATTTTTAAAATTTGTAAATGTGATAAAAAGTAATAAAATCTAATCATAATTTGAAATTTGGCTTAATTATCTACAGTAAAATTCTACAATGATTTCTTTTAGTATCTATATTCTAGTTGGTTTTCATTTAAAAATTTAATGTAATGAATAAATCTAGCAAACTCTTGCATCGTGAGTTCCTCCAATGTACGTTTTAATGACATTGCATCTATGAGTTGGTAAGGAAGCTAGAGTCCGGATAAGCGGACAAACCAGCTAGCAAGAGGTAAGGCTTGCTAGAATCCCACAGAAGAAAGCACGTATGATCAAAAGCAGAAAAGTAGTGTTAGTTTGGCCATCATAGGCTATCATTCGGCTATCCAATCAATCCTTCGCAATCCTGTGGAAAATCTTTTTGGCTGTTAGCTGATCAATCAATCACTTCCTGATTTTCTGGCGCGCGAGACACAAAACGCCGTCCCAGAAAGCCGGACCCTGACGCCCACGGCCCTGAAAAGGCCTTTGCACCGTCAATCCCCTTCTCTTTCTTACAGCCCTAAGCTCGCGACTGCTTGCTCCGATGCGCCTAGCCAACGAGCATAAAACGAGTGGCAAGGGGAGTCTAAAAACATATAAATCGACACAAGTGGAGCAAACAGAGGCAAATGAAAGAGAAAAAAAACAGCATTGCCGAAGGGAGACGTGATGAAACATAGAGTGAAGAAACAAGCCGGTGAAACATAATTAGACACAGTTTGAGCCTTCTAAATCTGACTCTCTGATTCAACAGAAATGCAGTTTCCCTCTCTGCCTGAGTTTTTGCACTGGTTGTAAGAAAACGGAGGTAGAAGGCAGCTAGAAGAGATACTACAGTACCTGAATCCCTAGGGGGAGGCACTTCAGCCGGCTACACCATAGTTACTGACCCTACACCCCCCCCATACAACGTGTGACATGTAACCATCAGTTAAAACTGGTGTTAATCGATTAGTTACGTTTGGTTACTCATAAAACTGGCTTTAAGATTGTTAAACAATCGAGGTTATGGTTAAAAATGATGAAAAATGATGTATCACACTCACTTTGCCCCCAAACTCCCCGTAATTGGGTAACTTGTAACCTTTTTTGACCTCCCTCAAAAATGAAATAACCTCCCTCAAGAAGCATTCAAACGTGTTTTAAACATCATTTTGAATGTTTTTAAAAGTTGAAAATTTGGTTGGTTACTGAGGTTAAAATGCTTGTAACCGGGTAACCTGTAACCTCTTTATGTGACAAAGATGAAAAGGGGGTAACCCAAAGTAACCACATAGCCTACACTTCAAAAACATCAGATTTTGATGTAACTTGACCAGGCGGAGCTCCAGGTTGCCGGGCTAGCTCGCAAAAATCTGTTTTTGTTCATATTTTATGTCATTCTGGACTCAAAATCTACCATAACCTTCCAGAGTGCCCCCCCCTAGCTGAATCTTCTATGCCCCAGTTAGAACGAAGGTGGTACCAAAGCAATTAATCACTGCTAAAACACAAGACGGGAGACGGCATTCTGATTAAAAGGAAAAAAGACTGCAAAGATGAGATGAAGAGGTGAATGAATGGAAGGAGCTTTCATCGATCTGGCTTGCAGAAAATTTTTTTTTTAAAGATCAGAGAGTTACAAAAAGAATGTCTTGAAAGTTTATGTTGTTTTTCTCTTCTCCTTGCTTCAATGAAAGCAGGTCCATCGGACAAAACAGCCATGCAAATCAATTTAGCCAAACAAAGCAAAAGACGGTGAAGGATGTGTAAAAGCGAGTTAGATGGTAAACTGGTAAAAGTGGGGTGAAGAAAACTGTGAAAAGGGAGAAAACAAATAAACAACAACACCCAGCAACACCCAGATTGACATGCTGCATGCACAGAAGACCGATCAATCAATCCACAGAAATCGTTTGAAGTCTAGTTGACCTGACTGTTGGCCGGGGCCCAGTTCTCTTTGTTTTCAAGCGCCTGAAACCGGAGTCCCTTGCCCGATTGATTGAAGCAGGGTCTGCAGACGCATGCAAATATGACAAGCAAAGGGTGCAGTACAAGGGCGGATCCGAACGGTACGAGAATAACGGAAGAGGAAAGTGTTCAGCCCGGAAGCCTGGCACAAAGATTCTCTGAAGGGAGATTTATGGGAAGGACGAGAGCAACAAAATAGAAAGACCAATTCAATTTGACCGCCTGACGGTATGACTGGTTGGCTGACTGAATGCACCAAAAGAATGGTCAGCATACACACAAAAAAGTACATACAGTGATTGCACACGGGAACGCATCAGATGCCTTCAAAGATCCGTAAGATGGAAGTGGGATCCATTCGATCCGAGTCGGATATAACGGCCTCTTTTCTCATTTTTCGCTTCTTTATCTTCATCTCAGAGCCTCCTGTCTTTATGCCTCTTCAAAAGCGTCTGCGCCATGTGAAAAAATCATGCACTGGCAGTGCCCCTTTCTCTTTCTTCATGTAGAGACAGTATTGCTTCTATTGCTTCCCCCTTCTCTTTCTTCAGATCGAGTCTTCAGATAGAGACAGCTTTGCTTCTATTGCTTTTTCCTTCTCTTTCTTCAGATCTAGTCTTCAGATGGAGACGGCCTTGCTTCTATTGCTTCTCTTTTCTCTTTTTTCAGATGGAGACGGCCTTGCTTCTGTTGCTTCCCCCTTCTCTTTCTTCGGATGGAGACGGCCTCGTTTCTATTGCTTCCCCCTTTTCTTTCTTCGGATGGAGACGGCCTCGCTTCTATTGCTTCCCGCTTCTCTTTCTTTAGATGGAGACGGCCTCGCTTCTATTATTTCCCCCTTCTCTTCCTTCTAGAGACGGCCTCGCTTATCACCAGAGTGACACGAGGGAAAACATATGTGCAAATGCATGAATGGTCTCCGGAGTGACACGCTTGATGCAGTTTGATTCAAAATATATACACACAAATGGTTACCGGAGTGATACCGTGGAGACGCCCACAGATGTTGGCTGTAGGCTCGGTACTATAGGGCTGGGATCGTGTGGAAAAGACTGATCGTTCACTGACTCTGCAGCTTTGGCCCCCCTAACTTTACCTGTATTAGAAGGGAGGGTCCTCGTAATATCCCGGTCTTCATTGCTGGCATGGATGCCTGAAGATTGTTGCTGCACAGGGGGAAGACACTGGGAACTTGAAATGACAGACGTGACAGGTGTGTAGGAAGAAACGGATTGACAGCCAGCCAACTCCATAGCTTTAGCCCCCTCAGCAGGCCCTCCAGCAACTGAGGGGCACCTCGTAATACCTACTGCATGCATATGATAGTGAGAGCCCAGAGGCCCTGGGCCAGCGGTCGGATGAAGACACTGTATGTCGGGAGACTGCATGACGGTGTTTGACAAAAGACGCGACTGACTGGAGATGGAGCACTCTTTGATGTCGTGCCCACAATTTTCTGAAGTGGAACAAAGACCTTGCCTCCTAAAACACTCAACCCAAGAATGCCTACGGCACTGTCCAGAATCTTTTCCAAAAAGAAAGGCGCTAAGAAAGGCACAAAACACACAAGGAACTTGTTCGCGAAGTTCTTTTGCCGGGAAGTCTCCTTGAGAAGAAGAAAAGGAGAAACGATGACAATCTTCAAAAGAAAGCTTGAAAAGGGGAATGCTCGCTAGAAAAGAAGGCTTCAGCCCCCCTGAGTGCTTCTAGTAAAGCTTGTTGTAATATTTGACCAGGGGGAGGCGACCACGTCTTTTTTTGGAGGGGAAGGTTGGAGGAGACGGAAAGCGAAACTGCTCCAACTGAAAAGATAAAAATTGTTTCACTACGCTATCAAGTCACTGTTATAAGCCGCGAGCCTCTGCACTCAGCTGCAAAAGAGCAGCTGCTTCGCAAGAGATTTTCTGAAGTCACATGGAAAGCCACAAGAGAGAAAATAGGCGCACCAGATCCGACTCCTTTCAAAAACGGTTATGGTTGTTCTCAAGCTGGGTCACCATTAAGGAAACTAGAGTCTGGATAAGTAATAAACCAGCTAGTAAGAGGTAGGGCTCGCTAGAACCCCGCAGAAAAAAGTATGTATGATCAAGGGCAGAAAAGTAGTGTCAGTTCGGCTATCATAGGCTATCATTCGGCTATCCAATCAATCCTCCGCAATCCTGTGAAAAATCCTTTTGGCTGTCAGCTGCATGATCGATCAATCACTTCCTGATTTTCTGGTGCACGAGACGCAAGACGCCGTCCCGGAAGGCCGGACCCTGACGCCCACGGCCCCGAAAAAGCCTTTGCACCGTCAGTCGGTTGGATACATAGCACGTCCCAGCATACCTTAATTTTAAAATATATATAGTAAAAATAGTTGACTATTTTTTCTATTCGCTACGTTTGAGTTTTTCGAAAGAGGACGAAAAGAAATTGCTTGCGAGATCATGGCCGGAGAGCAGATACCCACGGTCGCACGGACACATCGCATTGATTCATGGACGGATTGGCGTCACTTTATTCTCTCTCACTCCGCGCGCGAGTGCGCGCGAAATTACTTGTACAAATTACCATTTTTTTAAAAAAATGCATTAATTATACGTACGTCGGATCGACCTCAAATTAACTGAGCCCGGCCTTCATGCGATGCATCGATCTTCAGCTATATAGATCGAAACGCAAAGTATGTATGCTTGTATGGGCAGTATGTGTGTTGCCAGCTGATCTGTAGGGGCAGAGCGCTGACCGAAGAATTATTTTATTTGGCTTCGCGAAAACGAAGCGTGGCGAGAAAGGAGACATCCAAAGTCACCTACACGAAGGCACGTACGTATGTATATGGACGTCAACATTGCCACATAGATACATATTCTGATTTCGAGAATTCCAGGAAACATCAGCACAGAGCCACTGCTGGCTCCTGTCAACGGGATCGAGCGATGGCGTTTCACGTCTGCTCCTTCACTGCTCCCGGAGTGAGTTGATGTGCGCATTCTCTTTTGGACCTTCTTTGTTCGTGTTTGAATATATATGCTGAGACGCATATGTTCTTTTCTCTCCGGTGGACCAAATGGGTACTTTCCGTCAAGCATTCAATTGATCCTTTTCTGCCTGCATGCGGAAGAACCTTATTGGTGACAAACAACTTGCACGGTCCCGGGGTCTGGTCGTCAGATTTGCGTGTTAGGCCTTCCTGATTGCATCTATATGCATTGACCAATTTGTCGAGTAACTCAACTACGGGCATGCCTTGTTCTCCTGCTCTCAAGAATGAACACAGCCTCCTTTCTTTCCCTTCTGCTTTCTACAGGAACCTCTGTTCTTCGACTGCCTGGTGGCTGCAATCTTTGCTTTCGGTTTTGCTGTAACGAAACTTGAGTTCAGTCCCCAACCGGATAGCCCAGACGTGCACTACACATTTCACTTGAAGCGTGACCTTCAAAACTATGCAGGTCAGAAGGAGGGGGTGGTGTAGTGCTCTGCAGGTTGCATTAATTTGCGTCGGGGCATGGATTTCTTTTACTAAGCAATCTGACTTCGATTGGACCCATGAAACAAGCCAGTGGTCTTCAGTCTGGATGAATCGTTTGTACATATGCATGCAGGAAATCTTTCTGAGCTCGAGTCTGCAGTCTGCCTCAAGAAAGCACTCCAGAACATTCCAAAATGTGTTCAACTGGAGTCTCTCCTTAACCCCCAAAAGGGGCGCCTTCTGGTCCCCCGGGTTGATCCCCCACGTGGCCAAGTGGCCAGAGACACACACCCAGAGATTCACAGGGCTCGTCAACTTCTGGCACCCAGCTCTCCCAATAGAGGGGATCCGATGAGGAACAAAAAGGGCATCTGGGGGGGGCCCGGAACGTCTGCAAAGAAAATGAATCGATGTCGAGACTTCTCTAAAAAAATTGATGTGCGAGCGGGAGGTCGAGGAAACTGCGGAACGCTGGTAGCTCTCGTGCGAGCAGCATATATCCGCGGTTTTTCAGTTGTGTCAGTAGACTTCAGCCTGTCTCCAGGCCCCTCGTCTGGGGGAGGGGGGGGGAAGAAGCTGGGTGACACGCGCACTTCCTCCTTTTTGTCTGACGGGGGGCAGTCAGGATCCTCAAGTCATACGGTTGTGAGTGGGAAAATGAGACTCGCGAAAACGGAACTCTTCGCAGCCCTTTTGGAAGCTGCGGGGGTCCCTCCCGCAACAGACCTCCTGGAGCTGCGGGTCAGTGCACGAACAGAAACACGGGCATGCATGTGGATACGTGTGGAAAGAGAGAGGCACGGCCCTGTACCGTTCTCTCAAATCTCTCTGACTATCTGTATGCTTGCTTGACTGACTACCGACATTGAGAACCGACCCATTTGCAGACCCTTCTGCCTACTTTTGTGACTCACCACGTTTTTGACTGGATGCTGAATATTTGTCCGCCTGCCTGCGGACCTTCCTCCTGCCTACCTTTCTCCATGTCTGCCTCACCTGCCTGTCTGCACGCATCGCTGGCTGCTTCCTGTAAGACGGCATGGAGGAAGCTTATGCCTCACGAAAACACAAGGGAGTTCTGTGTGTGATATGCGCAGTGTCTTTCGATTGTGTGCGCCTCTTGCGAATTCGATGATAGGGAGGAAGGCACTCCCCCTTTTTGACAGTGAACATCGACGAAGTGTCTTTAGAGTTTATACCTGGACTTTCATGTTCATCTTCGTGCAGGAGGGTGTGGAGGAGGTATGTGTCCCTCACTCTACTGAGGAGATCCTGAGGTCTCTCTGCCCTCCCGCGAAAGCCCTGCACCTTTCTCTCCTCAAACAACAGAGAGACAATGCACTCACAGGACCTCACACAGGAGACCTCACGGGAAATTCTCTGCAAACGCCCCCCAGTCTGAAGAACCCACAGTCTGCCAAAGGAAGACCACTCACATCCACAAAGGCAGCCACGGGCCGATCCGGTGGACCCCACAGCCAGGCAGAGCCTCAACCTCAGGCGTCTGCAGAGAAAACAGCAGCACACACCAATCCGCCGGCGTCCAACCGCTCCCTCAGTTCAAGAGGAGCATCGTCAAGTGCCCATGCAAACCCCAATACCCTCTTACAGCACTCTGATAGACAGTCCCGCTCTCCTGAGGACCCCCCTTGCACTGAAAATTCAGATCTCAAGGATTCTCTCCAGGCAGTGTTGAGGAGGGCAGCCAAAGCAGGTACGGAGAGGCTTGCAGACCGGACGCTTCTGTCCACAGAACCGTCTCCAGGGACGGAAATTCAAAGGAACTTCCGGTCTTCTGCAGGTGGCCTTCGAGGAACTCACACCACTCTGAGTCACCCATGCACAGGAGGCCCAGGCGTGCGGTCTGCAAAGTCTCTCGACCGGCGGGCGGTCCTCCGACCTTCCAGCAGGGCTTGTCCTGGCCCTCGGGACAAGGAGGGTGCAAGGAAACAATGAAAGAAAAGTCATGACTGCAGGACGGTATTGAGCGGTTGTTTTATTCAATTTTTCACTCACAGACTCCAGTGACAGAAAAGTGCCAGCTCCTTCAGGAGAGAACACAGATGCTCTGTTCAGCCCTTCTTGCTTACACACTAGAGACACGAGAGAGGGGAGAGAAACAATAAAAAGAAGGAAGGCGAGATGGGTGCCTTTTCATTTTTGTGAACTACAGAAAGAGAGGGGAGGGGGGAAGGGAAGAGCATAAGAGCGATTTCATGGAAAGCGAGAAAAGGAACTTCTGCACATCTTTTGCGCATCTTCTTCGACAGCATCAGATTTGGCTTGCGCTATTGCCTTTGCACAAGAAAACAATACATGCCCGCGTGCGTGCACTCCCGCACGCGAGAGAAGTTTTGCGACTTTTTCGTGTTCATCAATCAGGAGGCATGTCTTTCTCATTCCTTTTTGCTCATGTCGGCTGACACACTTTGTGGTCGCGGATCAATGCGTTGTGGCGAGAGACTTCTCTATGCATCCCTTCTGCTCTGTTTCAAGTGTTTCCTCAGTAGGATAGCCGGTGGCTCTCCATGGATCTCCTGCCTCAAAAGATGGAAAGCATCGGAATCCTCAGTGGATTGGTTCTCAGGCATGGGGCATTTGCTTCTGTGCAGGAGGGAACAGAGAACGTTTTCATAGACGGAGGGGGGAAGATTTCCTTTTTTTCCCGGAATTTGTCTACTATTTCTTTTGCGACCGTAGGTGCAATGTGCAGGGTGTCTTTTTGCCCCAAAAAAGATTTTGTTGTCAAAACGTTTTGTTAGTCATGCCACTGGTAAGTCCAGTTGAACCGTTTCAAAAGCACGTTCATTTGCATGGCTATAAAACCAGGCACATCATTAATATGAATACCGATGGTAAAATATGACATTCAGTAGTATGTTGATTAATCTTGATAGAATCATAGAATACTAGCTTAAAATACTAGTTGAATTATTTATATATTTTTAAAAATCAAATGTTAGCCATCATAGTAAATAATAATTATGAATGAATTGAATTGAATTGAGGCGGTTAAAGCTGGTGAGCCACCACTTAGGCTCTGGCCATGCAACCACGGGGTATGATATGCAATGTTGGTTTGTTGACCTAGCGCATTGATCCATTAATACATGACAACACGAACTCTCTCCAATTTGGCTATACACTCCTCAACCGCCCTCATACCCGCCAGAGGCTGGAATGACGAAATAAGAGCGATCGTCTCTCGGACTTTCTTTTTATTCTCCCCCACTCCTCTACCAGCTGAGGCAGCCACCCATTGCGCAATTTCCACCCATTTCTTAATGGGTGCACGCTCCTTTATTCTGCTAATGATTTTGTTAAGCTTCTGTCTTTCCTTCTCTGTGTCCACATATTCCGTGAGCAAGTGGATCTCATCATAAACTTTTCTGCCAGAGCAAGCCGAGCAGGTCTTCTCTAGCTCCCCCCGCTGCACATAACCACCCATCATCGCTCTCAGGAGAGGGCGGAGGTTCGCAGAGGATTTACGGAGACAAGGGGGGACAGTGTGCGTATGTGCAGATCGTTTCCTGTATCTGATGAACGTGACTGTTATTTCCTTTCTGCTAGGAGGAGCATGGAGAGCCTCTGTTTAGAAGGGTTCTCTCTTTGAAAATCAGTGAGGGCAGCACGGGGATAGAAGATTCTGTCTCTATTCCTACTGCCTTCCTACCTTTTAGCCCATTCTCCAAGCCATTGGTTCGTCTGAATCTTGCGATACGTCTCTTTTTGTTTATATTTCCCCTTCTTTTTTGGTTTTTCTTGGTGTGGCCTAGAGTGTGGCTCATTCGTGTCTTCCAGGAGAGAATTGTCAAGGGGCATAGCCAGACGTTTGATAGAGGACATAAAGGGGGCACTAGAACCAGCGATGCACGCCTCCCATACAGCTATGGGCAAGGCGCATTCTATAGATTTGAGAGACTGAAAGAAGCTGGCTACCTGACAGTGTTTTATACTGTTTTGCAAGCAGACAGCCAAAGGGTTCCAAACCAAAGGAATGAAGAGAGGGTGAGACAAAAGAGTTATGGGATAAACCAAATGACCAGTGAACAAAATAAAGTTGCAATGCATCGAGGCATTGAACATTTGACTGCCTGAGATTAAAGGCTTCAAGACCAAACATTGCAACGGGCATCCAAAGAGCTTTGAAGAGTTAAATTCGAGAAAAAGAAGAAACAAAACCAAGAAAGAGTATGTGGTTACGGTAAGCTCACTAATGCCTAGGATAGCGCTGCTCTTAAGAGGCTGGTCAGGCTTTGATACTCAGGGGCTGCAAAAGCTGGACCGCGCCGAAGGCTTGGGCCCGTAAAAGCTAATGGGCGCCGAAGGTGCCCCGCCGCAGAGACCGGACCACGCCGAAGGCCCGGGCCTACGAAAGCCGATGGGCGCTGAAGGCGCTGGCCTATAAAAGCCACGGGCATGCCGCATGCATGTGTGTTACGTATTGTATCAGAGCTGGTTGATCGGCCCTCCGAAGCTCAAAAATTAAAAAAATCTTGACCATCAACTTGACCGTCAATTCCAGTCGGGAAGAAAAATATCTCTTATAGCTTTTTGTCCCTCTTCTCAACAGAATGTTAATTCCGTGTGCTTTGGCTTCACTCTCGTCTCACGGCTTTATATTATATTGGTCGTCTAATACCTTTATACACCTGTCAATCTTGTCCTGTTCCTCGCCGGTTTCAGTCTGTACGCAACACCTCGTATCTCGATCTTCGCCCTCCATGTTCGGAGGGGCCGCGTATTGGAAGGGGGACATTTATTAGTTGCTTTCTTTTGAATTTAAGGAGAGGGCGGAAGAGAACAAGGAGCCCGCTGTTGCATACTGCATCTTCGTTCATATAAAGGAGTTATGGTTCTATGCAAACAAAACGACTGGCAAGTACTATGTGTTTCAATCTTTGTAGAAGGAAGACGTCGATCGATCGTATGCTGTTGTTGTCAATCTATCTCAAAACGAAGAAGATTCCTTCTTCGTTGACTTTTTCAGTCCTCCTTCTTTCCTTTTTCTCCCTCTGTGTGATTTGGGGTGTCGGGTTCTGTTTGATGGGAGGGGTAAATTGACGGGGTTTCAGCAGGACACAGGCGGAGATCCGATGGGCCCTTCCTCTTTCGATATTGACTTAAAATTCCAAAAGCTCCGTATATGGAGTCAGTTGAGTGCCGCGTTAAAAAGATGAGTCGGAGAGGAAAGCCTGAGCATGTTAAGCAAATGTGAGTGCATGACTAAGCTCAGAGCTCGGGGCTAGGCTCGGGGGCTCTCCGCACACTGCCAGGCGGGGCAGCACGTGAAGGAAGTTCGTCGATGAGGCAGAGAGCACATGGATGCCAGGAGTGGGTGAGACTCTGCGCTTTTCCTTTTCTGACTATCCTCTAAAAACTGAAATCTCTGGTCCTTCACTATCTCTCACCTGCTTTGGTCGAAGCAAGCAGGCGGATTGCATGTGACACAGGCACAGCAATAGAAGAAGATCTAGAGAGAGAAGGGGGAAGAAGGCAGAGAGCCAGAGCAAAAGGGAGGCCGAAAGCAAAAGCGAAAGCAAAACAAAAAAAATGGAAGGCCCGTTTTGCTGCCCCGACTTCATTCGATTCAGAGAATGGAGGAGCAGAGGCAGCTGAGGAGTTAAACAACTCAGACGGAGAAGATGATATATATGTACTAGCAGGTCGTAGACAGAGGGGAGCAGCTATCCGTATCTGAACAAACTGAAATAAAGTCACTGTATACATGTATGAATATGTTAATGTATGTAAATATATCTTATCATTATAGTTATCATATGTTCTTATTATTATAAGAGTCATTAGTTCTTACTGGTTATAGTCATGATAAGTCATCCTTATTATCATTGATTATTATGTTTACATAAAGTTTTTTTAGGCCGCAAAAGCCGTGGCTTTGATGGCCGAAGGCCGTCAAAGCCGTGACTTTGATAGTTTCTCATTTATTCTCATTTTAAAAACTGACTAGCCTCTTGGGGGTAAATAACGCCCAATAAGAAAATCAAATTTAAATTAGATGATAATTTAGATACCTGAAGACAGAGATCGAAAGTCAGGAGGAGAAGGGAGAGAAACTTGAGAAACAACGAAGGCAGCATGAGAAGGACTATATGTAAGAGTCCGAAAAGTCTGTACGTCGCCGCATGCATATGGTGAGCGGCAGGCGGCGGACCGGCGGCTTTGCGTGCGGCGGGCGCGGCGTGCATGTGCACCTATGCAAGCCCGACCGATACACATATGCATGCAAATTTAAAAAATGATGAAATTTAAAAAATTAAATTAAAAGGATACTTGAAATATATACACATATAGACATTCGATCGACTTCATGCATGCGACCGGCCATGGATGTATGTATTGGATCCACCCCATGCAGTGTTTGTCAATCGAATTGAAGACAAAGTGTGTATAGGACATTCCTCGCAGTCCTGGAGTGCGACATTTGACTTCCATGTAGATTTCTCCGGTTCCTATTCGTCAACACAGAGTGGTGCACAATGACAACGAAAGTCCTCTCTCCAGGAGGATCCCCATCCCTGCGCATCGATGAACTCGTGACAGATCCCAAAGCGCCGGCTCTACCTGCAGAGAGCGTGGATCCTGTCACTTCTGGAAAGAAGGTGCAGGCAGACGCAGAACCGCCACAGACGCGGCTCGATGACGAAGGTGTAAAAAGGCTCAGCAAGGACCTTACAAGCGCCCTCAAACAGAATTTGAATGAGGAGGACTCAGTCCGTCAGTTGATAAGGCGGTCCTCTAATGATTCCAGCATTGACAAAACCAAAATTCCAGAACTTCCCAAAGGAGAGGACCTCAGCTTACCTCCAGATCCCCTCCCCCCTGAAGAGCCTCCTGAGGCAATTGATGACATCATTCGTGCCACTGCAGAGGAAGAAATTCGGTCAGCGGCCATATAGCCGAGAAGTTAGTCAGTCAGTCGGTTAGTCAGCCAAACAGTCAGTCAGTCAGTCAGCCAGCCAGCCAGCCAGTCAGCCAGTCAGCCAGTCAGCCAGTCAGCCAGCCAGCCAGCCAGCCAGCCAGCCAACCAGCCAACCAGCCAACCAGTCATGCAGTCAGTCAGTCAGTCAGTCAGTCAGTGAGCCAGTCAGTAAGTAAGTAAGTAAGTAAGAAAGTAAGTAAGTAAGAAAGTAAGTAAGTAAGTGTGTGTGTGTGTGTGTGTGTGTGTGTGTGTGTGTGTGTGCGTGTGTGCGTGCGTGTGTGTGTGTGTGTGTGTCTATGTGTGAGTCTGAGTCTGAGTGTCTGTGTGGGTATGCGTGGCTTGCTTTCGTGGTTTCCGTCTTCCTTCCATCCTTCCGTCCTCCCTCCCTCCCTCCCTTCCTCCCTTCCTTCCTTCCTTTCTTTCTTTCTTTCTTTCTATCTATTTATTTTCTTTCCTTGCCAGCGTGACGAAATGGTTCGAATCTGTGGACACTCTCATGCAGGGTTCAGTTCCCAGAGATTGCAGATGATGCCGAGCAGGTTGCCCAACTCCTCGACAGCCTGTTGGGACACAGCGGTACTTCAGAGGGCGGAGAGATGGGCAGCCCGAGAGGGAACAGGATAGGTGCACCAGAGCAGATCTCCTCAGAAGATGAGCGACTTGCCAGAACGAGGGCTGAGGCCTTACAGCTGGCCGAGGACATCGTCATTTTACCAGACTGTAGAGTTCGAAGAGCAGAGCCTGAGCTTTCTGTGTTCTTGCTCAACCAGCTGAGAGGTGCACTGGTCGAGGAGTCAGATACTTACCCTGACGGCACCAGTCCCAGGGACGCAGTACCGTTCATGAAGCAGCAGTCCCTCAAGGAGGAGCCAGTGGAAGAGGATGCCGGGGCCCTTCCTCACGCGCTAAGGGCCTCGCTTGTCCGATCTCTGAGAGACCGACAACGCCGCCAAGTCATTCGCGCAAGGCACAGACTTGCATTGTCCAAAAGTGTACGAGGAGGGGCGTCTGCCGAAGCCGCACGAGCTGCCCTTCACGCTCTTAAAGAAAACGCCGCAAAGGGCCCCACAAGCGGGTTTCCGGGTGTTTCTGGCGGTAGCATTCAGGCCTCATCCTCTTCTGTCAATCCTCCTGCACAAGATGAGCGCTTCCTTTCCCCTCACACAGTCGCCTCACACTGGGGCCTGGCCCCTCCAGAGGCACCTGATCCCCCCCCATCTGCACCCCTTTCACGGCAGAGAGTCCATAAAAGAAGAGAGGCTGCTGCGCTCGATTCGAACACGGTGGATGGAGGGGCTGTGGGCCGGAGTCTCCTTGGACGTCTCGGTTTTCGTTCTCTTGCCTCAGGGGATGTTCATCTCCGTGGGGGGTCTCTGAAGGGTATGTGGACGCCTTGGTATACAGACAGAAGGACTTGGTTCACATCCAAGCACCGAGGCGGGACGGTGACAGACCCTGCAGACCTCACCGGAGAAGGCAGCGAGGAAAGGTTCACGTCCGCATACGAAAAGATACAGAGGGCAGACAGGGATGAAGTGGGGCGGCCGCTTCCCGGCACAGACGTCAGCTTTTTTCTTTTCGGGGGGGAAAGGTATTTTTTTCTTTTGGGGCAGATATCACTTGATTCATTTTTTTCTGACACCAAAAAGACTTTTTTAATGGCACAGACGACTATGTATTTTGATTTCTCCTTCCTCATAGGTGGGCGTCAGTTTCAATTTTCCATCGGCAGTCCTTCGGACTACTATAAGGTTGTGTGGGCTAAATTGACCTCTTGTAGGAGTAATCTCATTTGTGACAGTCCCCTTTTTTGGTCGGAGTTTCACAGCAGAGCGTGCATGTTATTTATCTCTATTTGCTTGGGAATCTATATGTTCACATATGTGGGTGTCTGCATCCTCCTCTCTCTGTTAGCGTTCCTTTCTGTCTTTATGTTTTCATGCGTCCTTGTGTTCTCGCATACAAATTCTGCTCGATCGGTCAGAAATCTCCCGGTTTCTGTACTCAAAATTTCTTCAGAATGAAATACATGCGTACACCCAAGTGTGTGTGTGTGTGTGTGTGTGTGTGTGTGTATGTGTGTGTGTGTGACTTTCTGCTGCAATGTAGCTGGCGAAACTGCAAGGCTTGCGGGTGGCGGAGGTCATGAGGCAGTACATTCTTTCGTTGCCCCCCATAGAGAGCAGGCGGCTTCCCCACTTCCTCGTCGAGCCTTCTCGTACCGATAAAAAAGGAAGTCGAAAGGAGGGGAGTATCAGACGCAGCCGGATGAAATCTAGTGGTGCTTCCACGCGGAAGGGTAAAGGTAAAGGTGGGACAGGGAGGGGTGCCGAGACGGCCGCTGTGGATGCCCCACAAGATGGAGGAGTCTCTACAGTAGATTGGTACTCTATGTCACCTCAGGTTGACCATCCAGTGAGATACGTCCCACTGCAGGTGTTTGATAATGGAGAAGAGTAACTTTGAATCAATGTTGCCAGGTCACCCGGTCCAACTTAAAGAATGATAGTCATTGAAATGTTGCTACTAATAACTTGAACAGTAGCAATATCATGTCAATACATCATGATCTCGCAATGCATATAAAACTTGCATTACAATTTTGTTGTATCCACTAGGAAGACTTCAAGGTGCGCAGATGGAAGTGGCTATAGCGTAATGGAAGAGAAGTGATCTGATGAAATGAAGTATAGAAGGTTCGGCCAGGTATTATACTATAAGCCCCGGCTGCAGTACAATCTCCCATCCTGCTTACACTATATATACTAATGGGTAAATTGAGTAGCAAAGACAGATGTAGTGCAAAGTTTTTTTATATTCATAAATATATGTAATTTACAGTCAATTTTATGGGTACTGCATTGAATTGAGTCATAAAAAAAGCCTTTAAACAGGTATAAGAAATGAAACGGCCCGTATAACTTTTATGGTATAAGCTGGTTGGGGCTATCACATCGCGGTTGCGCCGCGGCCCGATATGTTTGGAAGAGATGGTATGCTTAGAGACCTGGCGCAGTCAGATTACCACGGTAGCGGTAGCTCCCTCCAGACCCCCCCAGTTACCAGCTTTTGGTTACCAATTTTTGGTTACCAATTTTGTGGTAACCAAAGGCTTTCTAAAAAGGGCCGGTAGTTACTTTTAACAGCACAGTGTACCCGTCTTGCTATGCAGGAACCTTTGGTCTTACATTGTCTATCTGTGTCATACATCGATATCCTCTGACTCAATGCTGAGCTCCTAGCCTCCTACCTCGTCCCATAGGTGGAGATGCCGTCAGAGAGGTGAGATCAATCAAGGTACCTGGCGAGGCGTGACGGTATACGCGGTTGTAGGCTCCCAATGTAAGCCGTCGCACGGGTTGGCCCAGAATTAAGGCATGCATGCCACATGCGCACGCGTGTGCACCTTACGGCATACAACAATTTGCTTTTTTCCCTTACTTGTCTGGCTGCAGTGTATTTTTAAACTTGTTAAACATTTGATTTATAATGTTGTACTCCTGGTAGTAGCTAAACACATAAAAAAAATTAAAAAAATACTAGATAAAACTAGCAATACCGTATTGTTCTAAGTAAATAGTATTTTCTAAGTATGATAGTAGCCGTGAGAAAAAGTTTAAAGTTATATTCATAATCTATATAATTCATAATCCGAACTTGAGTCTACTTCCTACTAATTCCTACTAAGTACCATTTATATTGACGGTTATTTAGTTTCTAATATAGTTTGAAGCTACTACCGTATGTTCAATAATTCACCGCAAAATTTCAAAAGATATAACTTTGCAACGATGAAGAGTTAGAAACTGAAACTTTTTGTGTGTAAACTCCCACTGATATACAACTAATCCTTGAAAAATATATGTATTGATACAGCAGAGTCATAAGCAATCTTTTTTAATGCTTTGTGAAAAACTTAGGTTTTTTGTTTGGAAGTCTGATTTTGTATATTTTTTTTTTTCTGATTATCTAAAGATTGTGAAGCGCTCTAAAGAGCAAAAGTACAAATTCCAACCCCCGGCTGTATGTTTCTTTGCACGGCTGTTTTAGAGCATCCTTTCTGAACATGTGAAATTTTTTTGAAATTTTTTCAAACTCTATTTATTGAACATACGGAATGCACGCTCATAAAAAAATTAAAATAAAATATTTTAATGTACATTCAGAGTTTCTTTCTTATAAATAAAGGCAAACTACTCTTAGCTTTTATATATTATTAGAAAAGAGTGCTGGGGCACTTTTTTTAAAAAAATTGTGTTTTTAATTTAAATGACTAAAATTGTATACTGATCAGCATACATACCTGGATCAAATTCTTTTAAGATATTAGATCACACTAAAAGGCTTAAAAGAAAGAAACGTATCGTAGTATAAAAAGATATAATTGTTGTATAGCATGAAGTTGTTTATAATCTGTTTGCAAGTTTGTGTTCATATGAAGTTTAATCACTAAGGTGACGGTACCCTAATGCCTCTACCACCCGCTTTGCCCTTCCCTAGACCGCTCCACAGATGGACCTAATATAACTCTCTCGGAGGGACTGGATCAGATGAATGATGCGATTTTGATACTGTAGGGTGCTCTTCTGCAGACTGGCAGCATGCATGCATGCAAATTTTGACCGGTGCGCGGCCTCGCCTTGTCCCAGCGTGCGCTAAGGCCCGCCGTGGCCCAGTATACCGTATATTCAATAATTCACCGCAAAATTTCAAAAGATATAACTTTGCAACGATAAAGAGTTAGAAACTGAAACTTTTTGTGTGTAAACTCCCACTGATATACAACTAATCCTTGAAAAATATATGTATTGATACAGCGGAGTCATAAGCAATCTTTTTTAATGCTTTGTGAAAAACTTAGGTTTTTTGTTTGGAAGTCTAATTTTGCATATTTTTTTTTTTTTGATTATCTAAAGATTGTGAAGCGCTCTAAAGAGCAAAAGTACAAATTCCAACCCCCGGCTGTATGTTTCTTTGCACGGCTGTTTTAGAGCATCCTTTCTGAACATGTGAAATTTTTTTGAAATTTTTTCAAACTCTATTTATTGAACATACGGTAGTTTTGAAGTCATGAACCCCAGTATAAACCTTAATCAAGTCTAAATTCTATCCTCAAGTTCAAAAATAGGGTTCAAAAACACATTGAAAAACATCTTTACTTTTAATCATACCGTAGAAATCGATCACATGATGATGTTGAAACTTGCAATTTTAAATATTCAACTTATATAGCTTTTATATTGACCTTTTTTGAACATTTTTCAACGTTTTTATGCATACTGATTTTATAATCATTTTTTACGTTTTTGTCATAACTTTTATTATAGTCTCTGTAAAAAGCATACGAAAATGACTTGAAAAAAGATTGAAGCAGAAAGTAGGCTCAACTAGTGACCAGGTTTGAATCACTTAAAGTATAATTTTAAAATCTAGAAGCATTTTGCGCTTTAAAAAATTAAAGCCTCCGAGTCTTTATGCCAGTGCTAATCTTTATGGGCCCATGGGCAGTTTACAACAATGGTGCCACCGTGGTGATGAGAGAACTCACGATAGAGTCTATGAATACGACAACGGCGGCACCACGCAAAAAGTACACGTTCAATCCGAAACGGATCCTTGTTGTACCCGGTGGTCGCAGCTGTGGAGTGACTTCTTTAAGGCCGGGGATTTCATACAAAGATTATTTCATTTTGAAATGGGAAGAACCAGTCATGCCACCTCCTGTCGCACGTGTGCTTCCCCATCACTGTATAATTCTAACACAAACACCGCACAAATGAAGGAACCAATAGACGGGGAGAGGCACAAGACGCAACGAGCCCCACCCTGCATCCCCCTGTACGAAACACGCACAGAAAAGGCTCTCTCAAAACGGCTCAGAATAGCACCCTACAAACACCATATGGACAGATTCTGTTGCTTTTCCCTTTCTACTTCACCACGTAGACATGCTGACCAGAAGGCATCCGCAACAACAAGTGGAATGTAAGGAGACACAAAAAGCCAGTCAATCGTTCCCTTCAATCCGAAAGGGGGCATTCAAAAGAACACAGAAAAACACGAAACATGCATTTGGGGATTCATCAATCGACAAATCAGATGATAAACGTCAGGCAAAGGAAGAAAGCGAGAAAGGGAAAAGGGGCCGAGGTGGATCCGACTGTTGGTTTTTCCTTGTTGCCATCTCTCTCTTTCCCTCTCTACCCCCTCCTTTCCCTCCGTCTGCTCGAGGAAGGAGGCGGGGATAGGAGAGGAGGAAGAACGCCACGCAAACGGCCGATTTCTGCAAACATCCAGAGAGTGCAATTAAGGAAAGATGCGGAAAGAATGAACGCACTCAGAGACAAACAATCACTTACACCAAGGACCATCAATGGAAGGCTCAAACAAAGGCAGTGAAAGAATCGAAGTGAAATGAAGAGGGCCACAAAAATCAGACAACACTTCAGGATAGGGCAACCACAAGGGGGAAAGATCCTTGAGCAGGCTTGGTTAGATGAGACGGAGGTGAGTAGGGACGCATTCGTGGAACTTTGTTGTCGAAGAACGCACGAATCTGCAAGAAAAAATAAAGCGCGGCAGCACAGAAATGTGAGGAGGTAAAGAATGATCGAGGAGGGAAAAAAAAAACCAACCTTCCCATCCTGGGTCTCTCGGACAGAGGTGCGACTGCAGGCAGAAGGGAGAGTGAGGATCTGAGGGTTTTACAGCAAAGCATAGGATCACCGATGGCTGCTGAATAAGGTGATGCGTCTGTTCTTTATCAAGCATGCCAGAAAGCGGTACCGGATGGATGGAACTATAGAAAAAAGTCGGGAAAGACTTGAAAGCACGTCTCAACAAAAGATGGGTTGTCACTGAGAGAGAGAAAGTGCATCCATTTTTCCTTAACAAGCTTCAGTTCAAAAAATCCGCTTCTTTCAGATGGCGAACCTTATTTGCCTCAAACTTTCGCCTCAGCCTTTCCTTGGACTTTTCAAGTTCCTCTCTCCTCTTTCTCTTCCCTTCTTCACTCTTCGCGTCCTCCCTCTGTCGCCTCCTTGCCTCAACTGCCTCCACAACATCAGTCAAGAGGAAGAAATCTGCAAAGCGCTGAAGTTCCACCTCCCTCTCGACAAAAGAAGGACAGTCTTTGGACGCCGCCGACAGAGAGGGAGAAGGAGGCGGAAGCCGGGGAAGCGACTTGTACACCGCGAAGTGACCAAGCGCATCCACAACCCAACAGGGACAGGGAAGTCGGCCGGAACCCTGCAGGCAAGCGCTCATAGCAAGAAAAGAAAGTGTCAACACGGACACGCACGCACACAGACAAAAACTGACACCCAGAGACGGCGAGCGGAGTGGGAGATCAGGAAGAGCGACAAACAGAGGGGGAAGAAGAGAGAGAGGGGGACGGAGGGAGGGAGAGGATAAGGAAACGAACAAGAAAAGCAACGCAGAGAGGAAACGAACGCAAGAAAGCGAAGAAGAGAGGCAGGACAAAGAGATGGAGAGGAAGAAGGAAAATTAATCAACAGAACCGCACTGTCACACTCACCTTCAACCCTTCCGGTGTCCCATACAGGATGAACACCAGGGGGGTGCCCGCAAAGGCATCGAGCAGCTGTGGTGGTACGACCGCTGTACCGTCCCCACACTGCACAGGTACCCAGTCTCGAGGCCTCAAAGGTCCCCTTCTCCCCCCCTTCCTTCCATCAATGCCCACAGATGTACGCGACTCCAAACAAGCTGTCGAGGTTCGCTCATCATCCCGACTCACAGAGGGCACCAACGAACCCCCTCCGATGGAATCACGATTCGCACAGGCAGCAGGACTCAATGACTCTTTCTGAAGAGCCAAGTGTGTTTGTCCATCAAGTCGTTCCGATGACTCCTCGTCCTTTTTTGATGTAGGTGCAAAGAGCTCAGCCTTCGCTTTCAACGCTGCACGCATGCGAAGGGAGCAGACGTGCAGATGTCCACAATGCAGAATGGTCACAGCAGAAGAGGGAAACTACAGAGGGCAAAAATCCTAAATGAACAGAGGCCAAGAAGGGCGAGACCAGATAGGAAGCCGCTGGTAACAGACTGAACTGGCCCGTCTCCTGAAGACTTCACCCGCCCAAATAAACAGAAGAAAGTCTGCAGATGAAAAAGTGTGTCCGTACCTGTACAGAAGCTCCTGCCATGATCAGAAAATGCTCCATCCACGCAGCTCCCTCTTGTTCCTTTCGTGACATCCTCCAGTTCTTTCACGTTATCCTCAACGAGAACAGGATCTGTGTCCCATGGCTTGAATCTTTGTGCCTTGCGGAGTTCCTTTTCTCTTTTCGTTTGGACCTCAACGAGACCAAGAATCTTTGCTTTCAGACTTGAATCCATAGGGATCATTTGTCTGAGCTAACTGAGCCGACCGATAGTGATGCATCTGGCGAGAAAGAAAGGCTGCTCGCTGCTGAACTTGATTATTGGTGTGTGATATAGACGGCCGTCATGCACGACGATTAGTGGGCATGACCGCGCGTTATTCGACCCCCGTGCAATTTAAAATAATTTGATGCTCCTGCGGAGCATGCCGTGGCCCCGGTGAAAGGGGGAAACCGGGGGTCGCGCATTATCGCGTATGAAGGCCTAAATACAACTAAAAATTAGTCTGAAATTCTCACTCATAGTTATAGCAAATCGATCTGCAAATTGTCTACAATACATATTCTTTACCTGAGTTTATAAAACTAATTTGCCATATTTTTTCTAACATTTTTAAAAAGGAAAAAATGACGATCTAGGGAATGATTGATTCGTTTTCTAGTTAACGTAATCTCTCAATATACTAATAACTCGATTAGGTTCGATACGAAAACACAGTAAAGGTATCTATAAAAAAGCCCCAGACATGGAGGACGGTCCGAGGACCGGAGAGGAGTGAGCCAACAGTATTTGACCTAGTCTTTGACAGTGTATTACAGTGTCTGCATATATGTCTGCATCACTTATACAATAGTTACTCTTTTATCATCTTTCACCCTTTGTCCTAGCCTTTGTCTCTTAATCTTGCTGTCTGTCTGAGACACTGTCAGTTTTTCTACTTTAGTCTGGGTGCATCGGCCTCAATCTCTTTCTCCTATGCAGAACCGTACATCCATCTGGCTCTTTCCCTCTCTCGCTCTCTATCTCTCCCTGATCATGAGTCTTCGTCTGCCACCTGTCTGCTAACGTACGCATGTACACACACACACACACACACACACACACACACACACACACACACATACACACACACACACACATATACATACATACACATACATACACACACACACATACACACACACATACACATACACACATACACACACACACACACACACATACTCACGCACATAGAGAGAGAGAAAGAGAGAGAGAGAGAGAGAGAGAGAGAGTGTTCACACTCTCACCACTACATCGTACGCATATATAAGCATGCACATTACTCAGACTGATAAGCTCGCATAGGCATAGATCGTACACGCACGGACGGAGACATACACACACACATACACATACAGAGAGAGAGAAAGAGAGAGAGAGAGAGAGAGAGAGAGAGAGAGAGGGGGGGGGAGAGAGAGAGAGAGAAAGAAAATGGAAGATCAGATAGAGATGTGCTAAGAAATGTTCCCTTTCTTTCAAAGTTTCTAAGGCTTTCATTTTATTCACAGACTGATACGTAGAACATTTAAAATTGTGTAGTGCAAAAAGAGGCAGTGGCCCTGGGCAGTGACCCCAAAGCAGACAAGCAACTCAGAGAGTTTTGAGTATGATTTCAAGTAAGCAGACCTCGGTGTACCACCTGGTGGTCGTATAAAGGAATATGTAGGCAAACACATACCGAGAGACAACCATACACACTAGCATACACAGGCCCTGCGGTAGAGTGGAGCAGGAATGTCACAGAGCCTTTCAGAGGAAGCTCTCATGTACATACAAAAACACACGAGGCAGAAAGGCCGACACAATGAAATACATTATGGATGTAGTCCTGCTAGAACCTTAAAACATAAGCTGCCCACATTCTCTCTCTCTCTCTCTCTCTCTCTCTCTCTCTCTCTCTCTCTCTGTATGTGTGTGTGTGTCTCGCTCTCGCTTTCGCTCTCTCTCTCTTTCTCTCTGTGCCTCCTGGCCTCATACATATACACATACACCTACATACAATGTCATACAGACAAACATACGGAGAAGCAGACAGATAGGTAAGCAGGCGAGCAGGTGGGCAGGCAGGTAGACAGGCCATATTTTCATTCCAGCAGAGGGGAATTTTTTTATAGACAGCAAGACAGACCTAGAAGACAGACAAATAGTCAGTCACTGTGACTGTCTGTCACTGCCAGTCGATCAGTGGGTCAGTCAATCAGTCAGTCAGTCAGTCTTTCGCCTTTGCGCTTCTCTTCAAAGTCTCAGTACTCCTGCACTCAATCGACGTGCACCCGGTCACTAAAAAAAGATGAATTTCAATACACACATAGCCTAAGGGACACAGAAAAATATGGAATGGAGAAAGCTGAACAGAGCACACGAAGACAAAACCACGTTACAGACTGGCATCCACGCACATAAATACCGGAAAAATTTGTCTACAGGGGCACCGTGCATCGAAACGAGTATCGTGGACAGCAATGGGGGGATACTTTAAGACAGACATATAGACGGACACGGAAACCCAACACGCCTACTCATTCACCCATTTACCCAAAGACACAAGGATTCACAGCCCAAAGATAGTACAGACAGGAAATCACATATATTGCATAGCAGGCTCAAACAGGGTGAATAGAGCTAGAGGAAAGCCATAGGCGCCTGGGTTTAGCAGTTCGCTTGCAGCAGAAAGTCATATGCGCTTACTAGCAGATTGTCTCTAACTGTCCCCCTTTCATTTATGGAGTCAAATAAACAGGAGGAATACGAAGACAGGAACAGATTGACCACTCACCTTTCTTTGGAGCAGGACAGGTGGGGACCTGACCAAAGGGCAGATCTGCTTAGTCTGGAAATAATATGAAACTCACAACAGACAGATTGAGACACGCGGAGACGGTGTTTGAAGAGTAGTGTTTTCATCTAGCTCTTACTCACTGTCACGCCCACATCCGTCATTAAGTTGAAGATTTCCCTCATCTGCTCACCCACATTACAAAGTCTGACAAAGCTGTCGAACAGCACATCTGATAGCGCATCTGAATTCAGACCTCAGAGGTGGTCGAATTCAATCATTTCAATCATGCATGCGCAAAATTTTTACTGCGCGGTCCCGTAAGGCGTTTGCGACCCGAAATGTGGGGAAGTACGTAAGTGGCGCGCGTGCGAAATTCGGTGTAGGGGGCGGGGTTCACCTTTACTTTTTTCCTTTCGGTTTGGGCTACAGATACCGTGGCTCGGGGGCCACGGCATTTGTGCGCGTGTTAAAATTTTGCATGTGCCAGGGCGCGCAGGCAACGATGCATGCGCGCACGGTGCGCGACCGTTTGCTTTTTTTTTAACTATATAACGGTCTTCGTTTAAATCGAGATTCGAGAGTCATGCAAAAACTACCTTCAGCAGAGGTCTGATTCCGTCTGAGACTGTCGGACCCGGGGAAGTCCATCTGCTGAGAGCTGCTGTGATCAAGACAAAGTAAGAACCGAGTTGACTTCCAAGGAAGGGAGTCTGATTTCGGCTTTCATCCAAAAGACTAAGATTGACCGGACACTTCAGTCTGCAACACACCGATACGGATTTGTTACTTTTGTCAACGTACATATATATACTTCTTCTGCCCTTCCTTTCAGACATGCAGGTCCACGGGCGGACCACGGCACAGTTTCTCCTTGTAGTCTTTTGCGTGCTTCAACCGAGTTTAGCAGTAGAGGATGAAACCTGCGGGCCCTGCAAGATTCGCGAGTAGGTTGGAACACGTTCAATCTCCGTTTACTCATGATTTCCATGAATTCGAAGAAACACACTGCGAATGTACTTAATTGTGTGCAGCCAAGCCAATATAGACGACAATCTGCTACGAGACTGGTGAGCTGCGTCGTGCTGTGATTCCTTGTGGTTCGGCCGTCGACGTCCAAGTCGTCATGCTTTGCCGCTGAATGTTCTATTTGTTCATTCGTACTTGGCATGTCTTCAGCTTCGCAGCGCGCCATCCCTTTCCCTTCCCTTCCCTCTGTTTAATTTTGGTCTTTTTCTGCTCATCTTCATTGACTCTACAGCGTGAAGTTCGATCTGCGCATGTTGAACGCTTACCTGTCTCCTACACAAATCTCCCCCCAAGGCGTTCCGGGCAGTTTTCTCCAGCCCCACTCAGTGCGACCTTACTCACTCTTGACTTGCTCTCGCTGCCCTCCCCAGCCAGCATTCCTTTCGCTCTCCCAAGACTCTCCATCCACCCTTTCCAGCCATCCGGATCCACTGCCTTGCTGCTGATCGGTCTGTCCGGGAGACTGTCCCCCCCTTCTTCTCTATCGGACACCTCATTTCCCTTTGTGGCAAGTTTGGGACATATTTTGATGTGATAAGGCACCTTCCTTCTGGATCTTATCGACGCGTGCAGGTACAACCACGTTCTTGTGGACAGAAATTCCACCTTCCTTAGAGCCATGACGGTTCAAAAACCGGCATTGGCATTCCTGGTCCCGATCTGCCACGTAAGTTTGGTCTGAGTCGTCCTTTGCGCACAATGTTTGAGGTCAAGATGCATGGTCGGCTTCTTCAGATCTTTTTTTCTTTCCCGATGCATTCCGATCTTTCTCCGATCGTTTTTTTGCAAAGCTTTCTTTCTTCGATTCACCATTTCTGTGCGCACAATTTTTGGCTGCGTGCTTGGAATTCAGTGTCCGTGTCTCTGTGGTCCCTGTGTTCGCTTCTTCAGTGTTTCTACTTCCCCTTTGGGGTTCTTGTTTTCCCTCTGCAGAAACAGCCGAGCAATTCCTTTCTCCCAGACGACGTCGGCAGTCTGGACCTGGGCATCGCACACAGTTTCTGCAAGGTCTGCTCACCTGCTTAAACTTTTGGCACTGGGGATGCCACTTGCTTGGCGTTGTGCCACTATTCTTCTTTCTCACACAAAAACTGATTACTCCTGCTCCGCATAAGAACAAACGAAGATGCGCATTCCGACAGAATCTTCTGAAGCAGCCGTACACATATGTTTGACTGCCTGGCTTAATGGCACTCCGTCTTTGCTTATCCCATGAGTGCAGGAGACGGACCACGTTTCGGTCTTAAGATCTTCCTTCCTGCTCCACCATGCGATTGCCAACCTGTGGACCGAATCAGAGCTGTACCTGATCATTTGGGCGATGGCGGTGGGCCTCGAAACGCAACCCAGAGACCTGCATGGAGAACCGATGTGGTTCAACGAGGGCACTCATCCGGTGGACCTCCATGATCCGGTCGGGCGTGCCTGATCGATCGATCATCGGCGTGGCTGTACGTGTGCACTTTTGTTCAAGCCGTCTGCGTGTCTGTATGCACTTGTGGGGATGACTTTCTTTCTCCATGTATGTATGTATGTATGTATGTGTGTGTGTATGTATGTGTGTGTGTGTGAGAGAGAGAGAGAGAGAGAGCGTGCATGCTTGTTCCTGTCTATCCACAAGGAAACCAAGAACGTGAAAAAGAAAAAGAGGGCACACAGTCTATTCTCCTGTTTGCAGCTCGGTAGGACTCCGCTCCTCGTTGCAATGAGGCGGGCGAGAAGAGTGACGGTCTCTGTGCTTCTTCGCGCGTTTGCGGATGTCGAGCTGAACGGCAAACTGGTCAGTGGAGTGGATGCAGTCAGTGCGGTGTGATTGTGATTCTTGAACACGTGTATGGAAAGGCCCATACAGGTTTGACAGCCTTTTCACTGAAGCTTCGAGGAACCAGTCTTCCCTCCATGTCATTTTACCATGAAAGATCTTCCTTGTGTTTGGTCTTTTGACTTCCTTCGGGCAGCGAAAAGAAAGAACAGACGAAGCCGCTTCCTGCCGATTCGATTGATCATACCCTCGATTGCGGCCTTCCCCAGCCGAGCTCCTTCATCACCTGTTCTGTTGTCCCTAGACTTATTTGAAGATTGATAGACAAGATGATCCTTTGCTCTGTTCTTTGTTTGTGCAGTCCCACTACATCGACTTTCCCCTTTTGGCTGCTCTCAGAAGTCAGTTAGGAATGGGGGGAGGCGGTGGGAGTGCGAGAGATAGAGTGACGGCGAGAGAGAAGGGATGGGAGAGAAGATTGGGTACTGAATGAATTTGTCACGGAGTAAGCGAACAACGGAAGACGTGGCATTTCATAATCGCTTGCCCACACACATGCATTAACGTCAAAGTGAAGTCTGTCTGTCGGTGTATGTCTGCCCGCCAGTCCATCCTTGACTTTACTCTGGGATGGACAACATGCTCCAGCCTCTTCCTTCTGAACACGCCCAAACCACATTCAAGGTAACGTCTCATGAATGAGCCAGGGTGTCTAAATAAATGTGAGACAATTCTAGACCCACGGAAGAAAGTTGTGTGCATGCACTGACGGTCGAATAAAATGCCTCCCCCCGACCGTCCTGCCAAGTGTGCAGACGTGCGCCCAGACGCCCTGAAGCTCATGTTGAGGTTCAATGCCGACCCTAACAGGCTTCTCAAGTTTGTCAGCTTCCACAAGGTAAGCAATCGACATCCGTTTTCGACAGCATGTACGAGTTTTTTTTGTGTCCTGTTTTTCCTTGTGCACCCCTTCTCTTTTCCGCTTCTCATGAGCTGGCCTGTTTTGTTGCTTGTTGTGTGTTCTTGCTTGACTGCCCCCCTACCGCGCGGCGTTTGAGGGCGGCTGCCATCGAGCGTCATTAGTAGGTTGGTCCAAACTACATATGAAATACTCTGTCCTCTGATGTCCCCCTGCACGCAGTACCTTGGAGGGACTTTCGAGGAAGGGCGGTACTATCTTCCCGGACTGAACATGGAAGACCTCGGTAGACAAGGGGTCGTGGGTGATAGATTGGTGACCCTAGCAACGCACCAGGAGTACTTGACCTGGATGGCCAAGAACACACTTGCACAAGTCGTCACATTCATAGGTAGGTACTGAGAGGGAAGGGGAAGAAGGGATAAGCAGAGAATGGGGAAAAACCGTGAAAATCCCTGCAAGAATGAAATCTACCGTAAGCCATTCCACTAAACACCCCTTTTCCACTTCCAGTGTTGTGAATGAGTAAGGGTCTGTTTTACTAGCGTTTTACAATCATACGCAAACACCACAATAGAGTTTTGAATCGCTCGCCTCTCTTTGACGGATGCAGAGAACGCGTTTATGCCTGAGAGCGTGAGTGCGCTTGTGGAGACACTGACTCCAGGAATCTCAATGCCCTCTGAGAAGAAAACGGTTCAGGTGGAGACGATTTATGTTGACGTGGTGGACCAAAAAACAGGAGCTGGTGGCATCTGTGGAAAGACCCAGGTCGGACTGTGCACTCACGTCTGGCCACACAAAAACAACCTTCGAGTGTCAAGAGCGTGGTGTAAGGAAATGTGTACAAGGAAAACACTTCACCGCATGCAGAAAAATGTCCACCCTTTCTGAGTCCAGAAGCTGGTTTGCAATTTTAGCTTTTCTCGTTGTGCCCGGTTACACATGTTCCAGCTCTTCTCCAAGCGTGCAAGAGTCGAACAACATGTGCCGACTTTTGCTCTCGGCCCACGTTTTTGTTGCTTTTGTTGTGGAACCTTTGACGGGTCCCTTTCTCGTCTCCACCGAAGCTTCTGTAACTCTCGTCGAGAATCTTTTTTTTCTGCTGACAATTTGACTGAATGCAGAACACCGCATGCAGCCTGACTGCTGCGCTTGTGAGGCTCTCCGAGATGCAGGTCTCAGTCGTTCAAAGTCCGTCGTCTTTTGTCTGGCTTTGCTCGGGTCTGATGGATTGATCTACAGATTGTTTCATGCTCGTCCTGTTCAAGGCGGCTTCTTTCTGCAGTATCAAGGGAGCCTTTTTTGACTGATGAAATGATCAGAAAATCGTCATTGTGTCATCCAGTCCCCTGAAGGACGTTTTCTGTTTGCGTTTGCCCAAAGGACTCTGCTAGGATCTGCGTGTCACTTCTGCCCCATTTGTCTTGTCTTGTCTGAAATCCTCTAGAGTATAATGAGGATGTTACGACAATGAACGACAACCGCATCAGCCCGAGATCCGCTTTTTCGCTGGCTTGTTTGACTCATGATCTTTGCATTTGGCTCTTTGTGTTCTGTTGAATTTCAGGAGAGGCAGAGTTTTGGGCCCGCCTTGAAACTGAAGAGCCCGGGACAGCAACTGCTCTTGAAGAGAGAAGGCGGCATTACTGGAACAGAGGGAACCGAGTGACCCCTGTAGCACACTTGAAGCTTCTTCCCGGCACTTATGACATTTGTGCAGAGAGGACAGAACAGCTGCTGCTGAGAAACACCGCTGTCATCATCAGCAGGTATGAATTGAAGCATCATCTTCGAAAAAATGCACCACTATCCCCGCGATCCTCTTTTTCCTGTATTTGAGAATTTCTTAATCCTTCAACAGTTTAAGTTGTGCTTTTCACTTGGTGCGGCTGCTGTCGCATCTCATTTTTGTAACGTCGATTCACTCGGCTCTGTCCTCATAATTCCTCCCTCCACCATGTGGATGCGGTTGCACAGAAGTTTCGCCATCTTGTAGTCTGCTGCACCTCTCTTCTGCGTGCAGCTGGAACCCGGCGTCGTCTCGAAGGGCAGTGCTGACCTGTCCCCACCGACAGATCCCCCGAGTGACACAACTGAGATTTTATGAGTCTGTCGTCTTTTTGGTCAGTGAGTGAAGCAGGCACGACACGGCACGGCATACCAAAGCGAGGCAGGTAGAGGGAGCGGTGTGAAAGCATAACAAACGAAGTGGACGTCAGGGAGGGAAATAGAATAGGGGAGCCTCGTCAAACAAACAGAAAGGAAAAAGAAAACCAGACCAAACGGGAAACGAGACTTTCTCAATCAGACGCACACTTTTTTTTCTCTCTTCCCCAGTGTGTTAGCAAAAGCCTCTCCAGCTCTACTTTCTCCCAGAGATAGAGATGACGAGTGCGTCGACATCATCATTCATTTCTCTTTTTGATTTGGTTGTCGATGCAGAGGGATCTCGAATTTGTCGGCTACCGAGGCCTGGGAGCGCCTGTGGAAATCAGAGACAGGTCTTTCTCGATGCATTTAATTCTCTTTTGGGGGGGCGTGTGACATGAATCATTTCTGTTCATCCTCATAAGAATAAGTTGTGCAGCTATTCAAATGGATCTGCCGGTATCCATGGAGCAATCTAATTTCTTTGGCACCACAACCCCACACCTATACATACGACAAAAACTTTTGTATGAGAGGGTGCATGGGACGGATGAAACGTTTCGCCTGCATAACGACTCCTCGCGACTCCTTGCAGTGTGATCAATGCGAAACGGTGCTTCTGGTTGGACAACCTTGGCAGGGTCAGTAATCCACCAGGAAGGCTCTTTCTTTCTCCCGCCCACGCACATACTCTATGGACGCACGAACATGTCCACACACTCTCTCTCATACGCGAATGCGTATGCCCACCCTTTCTGATTCGTCTCTCTTACCAGAAGGTCAAGTGTCCTTTCTTGCGTGCATGAGCGCGCGCACACGTGCGTGTGTGTGTCCGCGTGTAAGTGGGTAGATGTGGCCGCTTGCGCATGCCGACAATCCTGTGCAGACGAAGCGCTTCCTGGGTGAAGGGCTTTTGCCCCCGTTTTTTTTCAATTCAATGCCCTGCGTCGTCAACCGACAAGGGAGCCCAAAAGATAGAACAGCATTTCTAACATCGATCCTTCGCCTTTTGTGCAGAGATTCCCGTCGGCTGTGTTAATCTCAATGACTGCCCTGGCCCTGCACTCCAGCCACACCTTTGAAGGTCAGAAGAACGCAGTCGCGGCTCTTTCATTTGTGTTTTTGTCGACTGACTTTTCTGGCGGTGGTCACGTCTGATCAAATGCGTACCGCCTTTCTGTCCCTTCTCTAAATCGTGTCTCCCCTGTGCCCCCATGATCTCACTGCTTCTTGAAAGGGAAAATTGAAGGGAGTGAAAAGGGGGATTCTTCTTTCCCTCAAAATTCAGCCTGCGGGTAGTCACGCAGTTTTGTGTGTATGATTGGTTGCTTGGCGCAGAGTGCGTTTTCAAACACAATATCGTGGACTTCCAGACGCCCATGCTAGAGGTGGTGGATCCTCCAGCCTCCTCTGCGCACATGTACAAGAGAAACGAGGAGGAGGAGGTAGCGGACAGCATGGATGCTGCGGCTGGGGGGATCAAAGAGCAGGAAGAGACCGCGGACGGAGAGGACACGAACATTTTTACGGCAAGACTTGATGAATCGAGAACGTACGAGAAGCTCCGAAGGGAGTCTGTGCGGCAAGAAGGCGGGGACAACGCGCAGTGGTTCAGAAAGAGCACTGGAGCAATCATGCTGCAGTCAGTCACTGCCTGCGGGGCCATCCACCTCCCCCCCACTCTATGTGTTTGAAAGTATGTATGCATCAATAGGCAAATAGCGTCCACGAAGGCACTATCTGTCTGTCGGGCTCCCTATTGAACCATCAGTCATTTTTGTCGGACAGTCGACGGCACGGTTCTGGCATGAGAAAAGAGACCGCCTCCGTCCCTTTGACTGCGCTTGTCTCATCATATCGCCCTCTAACCTTGCAGTGTAAACCAGGAGTGCGCCTTTCGGGAGGTGCAGCTGACTATTCGAAGTCAGTCTTCCCGACCAATGAATTGCTTTCCTTCTGTAGTTCCTTCCTTCCTTCCTTCCTTTCTTTCTTTCTTTCTTTCTTTCTTTCTTTCTTTCTTTCTTTTTTTCTTGCTCTCTCTCTCTTTCTTTCTTTCTTTCTTTCTTTCTTTCTTTCTTTCCTCCCTTTCTTTTTCTTTCTTTTTTCAATCATTTTTTCTTTTTTTCTTTTTTTTTTGTTTTGTTTCTTACTTGCTTGCTTTTCTCCCCTTTTTCGCGGTCTCTGTGGTCCTTTGAGTGCGTTCTGGTCTATTTTCCTGTTTGTTTCCGTTTGAATACCACATTTTCGTGCCCGCTGTTGCGTCGTCCGTCCATCCTGGGGGGATCAACTGGAAAAAGACAATCGGTCCTGCACGCAACCTTTGCTCTGCCTCGATGCCTGTGCAGAATGTGTTTTCGAAAGCAACAAAAGTGTCCGTGGGGGATCTGCTGTGAGCTTTGTAGTTGACCGAGCTACACGGCTGGAGCATCGACAAGTTCCCACAGCCAAGCAGAGACTGAGACTTGAAATTGAGGACTCACAATTTGCGAACAACACGTCAGTCTGTGGTAGGCTATAGAATCTCGTCAGGAAAGGCATACAGGTGTCGACATGATACGGGCACATGCTTACGGTGCTCCAAAGAACCACACACACACACACACACACACACACACACTCACCTTGACGTTCGAAATCCCTATGGAGGAGTCTGGCAAAACTCAGGTGGAGAACATGCTTTTGTATCTCGGCACGACTAGCAGCATCACTCCACTCTCCCGCACTTCCTTGACCCCTTTTTCTCCTTTGCTGCAGCTCCACCGGGGAAGGTTTGGAAGGAGGGGCTGTGTTTTTTTTTTTTTTCTCGCACACCCCTTTTTCTCCTTTGCTGCAGCTCCACTGGGGAAGGTTTGGAAGGAGGGGCTGTGTGTGTGTTTTTTTTTTCTTGCAGACCCCTTTTTCTCCTTTGCTGCAGCTCCACCGGGGAAGGTTTGGAAGGAGGGGCTGTGTNTTTTTTTTTTCTTGCAGACCCCTTTTTCTTCTTTGCTGCAGCTCCACCGGGGAAGGTTTGGAAGGAGGGGCTGTGTGTGTTTTTTTTTTCTTGCAGACCCCTTTTTCTCCTTTGCTGCAGCTCCACCGGGGAAGGTTTGGAAGGAGAGGCTGTGTGTGTGTTTTTTTTTTTCTTGCAGACCCCTTTTTCTTCTTTGCTGCAGCTCCACCGGGGAAGGTTTGGAAGGAGGGGCTGTGTGTGTTTTTTTTTTTCTTGCAGACCCCTTTTTCTCCTTTGCTGCAGCTCCACCGGGGAAGGTTTGGAAGGAGGGGCTGTGTTCTTCACTGTAGAGAGAAGGCAGTCTCTCCCGATTGAGTCCTTTCTGCTTGAGAGGAGAGATGGTGCAAATTCACTGGGATCTAGAATGACCTCAAACGTCGGGAGCAGCGACGCTTCATCCAGTCAGTCAGTAGGGATGCCGAACAAGGAGAGCTTGAAGAGTTCTGAGTGACTGACTACAGAAGAGTGGATATTGATGCGTTCGAGAGAAGAAATCATGGCGGCGGGTCCCGAGAAGAAGCAGGGAAAAGAGAGACAAAATGTTCTTTACAAGCAAAGAGGCAAGAGAAGAAACTTCGGTCAGAAAACAAATGCCGGCAGTGAGGCAGCCATGCGGCCGAGCGAACAAAACTCAGAGAGTAAGACAAACAAACTACATACGGCATGGATGGCTGCATGTCTGACCACTTTCCCCAGAATCGTTTTTTCTCAACTCTTTGTCTGCATTCCTCTGCTCTGCAGCTCACTGTGACCTGTGCAAGCTTATTCTTCACCTCATGGAGACGAACAAGGGAGGTTCAGGACAACCACGGCAAGAGACGGATACCAGCGTCGAGCCCATCAACGGGACAAACGGAGAGATGTCGCTGCCGAACGGAGAGTCACAGCACGGTGGGTTTTCAAAAAGACTGCTGCATAAGCTTTCAGCGCCAGACCACCTTTCTTTCCGTGAATCGCCGGCGAATGCGGTTCATGTGAGGCAACTTGTCGCACGAAAGTGGAAGAAAAAAAGAAAGCCACGACTTTGTATCGATTCTCTGCAAAAACTGTTCTATGAACAACATCATCAGGCTATACGCACCATGCGCCTGCTTGAGAGATGTGGACTGCGTTTAATGTCTTGCGTGGTGCCTGAAAGATGTCTGAGTGACTGAGTGACGTCTCCTTGAATGAGTCTGGAATCTATACCCGTTGCTGATCCACTCAAGTGCTGCCTGCTTCTGTCTCCTTGTTCGAATGACTTACAGGAACGTTCACGGTCGCTCATAGAGACATTGCACGACTGAAAGAGATTATCGCAGGGAGAGATCCTGTTGCAAGCCTCATCATTCGAGTCAGTCAAGAGCTTTGCCTAAGTGACAGACGCGGGCCTTCATCCCTTTCTCTCTCTCTCTCTCTCTGTGTGTGTGTGTGTGTGTGTACGTGTCTGCCTGTTTTTCTTTCCCTATCAGTCCCTCTCCGTCTCCTCCGTTTGCCGTGGAGATACTCTTTTCACCCATGCTTTCGACGTCATTGAGCCCTTCTGAAAAGCTCCCGTCCCCACGCCACTCCATGGCACTCTCTCTTTCCTCCACCCCTGACAGACGCCTCCTGTGAAATCAGCTTTCTCCTCAAATGCAAATCACTGTGACTGCAGAGGAGTAGCTTCATCGGGAATCATGTTCTTGGCCGGGGAGGTGCTGTCGCCGTCTCCCAAGGCTACGTTCTGCTTGAGGACTCAAGATTTGCTGGCAACACAGCACTGGGAAAAGGTGAGTGCATATTCACAACCTGTCCATGATCTAATCATAAGGATCGCAGCTGCAGATCTCCAAAATGGACTCATACGGGTCCTCCTCGTAACGCTCCCTCCCCACCTTGTGTCTCTGCTCTTTTCTTTCTGCTTCTTCTGTGGAGCAACCATCTTTTCTCTGCTCTGAATGCAGGGGGAGCGGTAGCGAGGACGGGTTCCACTGCTTGGGATCCTTTTCTCATCAATAGGTGTATATTCGCAGGTCGGTATGAATCTGTCTGGGGACGATGCAAAACATATGTTTGAAGGCATGGGCCTTTCACAACTCACTTGCACCTAAACGGTTCTGTCGGGGCTGTGCATTTCGAGTCAGCCAGTTATCGAACTACACAGGAGGAAGGGGTCCTTGAGTGATGCGGAGATACAAACCGACATCTGCACGAATCCACACTGTCCTCCCCGCAAACACACACACACACACACACACACTGAGACAAGGGGGAAGAATGTTTTTGTCCTTCTTTGTCTTCTGCAGCAAATGCAGCCGGCGCGGAGGGTTCCCAGGTCTACTCATCCTCTCCTGGGCCGACTGTGATTCAGGACTCAGAGGTTTCTTCTGCCCTTATGAAAGTCACGTTCCCTCAGTGGATGGACACAGAGGTCTGCTGTGAGTTTTCAGCTTCTTTCTTTCCACCCGTCAAACGAAGGGCTTGTAAGAAAAGTGTGGTGGTCATCACCGAATGTCTTGTCCTTAAAGCCATGGACAGTCCCCCCCTCTTTCAGCCAGACTTCCGATTCCCACCACATTCTCCCGGATAGAAAGCTTTTCGCACACATCATCGGACAGTCGTTTTCAGCTGTGTCTCTGCATTTGGGGGTTTTTCGAATGTGTGCCTGCAGATGATCAGTCGAAGTCTCCAGAAAAGTTCGCCGCTCTTTGTTGAGAAATCTTCGTGTCTTCACCTTCAGGTCCGTAATTTGGTAGTCCGCTCGGCTTTACCCCCATTCCATTTGCTTTTTTTTTCGACGAACTCTTTGTGCTGGACGCCTTGAATGCGGAAATATGTCACAAGAAACAAACCGGACAACGGAAACTGGCAGAGAAGCAACACCTTCAGCTTTATTTCTCGGGAAAGTATGGCCATGTCCATACGCTAGCTTGAAGGGACTCAAAACAGATGCAAGGCTGATATCCGTGCAGACCATTCCTTTCCTTTCCTGTCTATATCGTATCGGATGGAAACAGTGTGACGTGGAGAAGTCCCCGTTGAGAGTGATAATGAAAGTGAATTCACTGTCGCAATTCGTTCCTGCAGGATTCCGATGTGGAGTGCAGAGCCGGACAGACCGTGAGGAGCGTGGAGAGACAGGAACGCTCAGGCCACTTTTTGATGCCCTTCCCGGTTCTTCCCACACACTCGCAGTGGTCTGTAATGACAGAGAAGCACTGGGCAGACGGTCAAACGATCATGAGGGCATTCTCATTTGAGTGCCAGAAATGTCCAAAGTCAGTCAGCACAGTGGTTTTGTCTGGGGAATCCCAGCGGCTGCCGTATCTCTTTCTGAATTAATTGGGTACGCGACGTTGACATAAGAGAACCACTCACAGATTGCACAGAAACAGAGGTGCAGAGATCGACAAAGACTGAGAGACCTTCAAGAAAATGGAAAACAAGTCAGAAGAAAAGTCGCTGTCACAGTCATGCTTTGAAATGTGCTTCAAGGTTTGTTTCGAATCACTGAACAGAACAACTTCTAGTCTGCTGACCCACATTATTCACATGATCGTCTTCATTCTACCTTGCTGCGAGCAGAGACTGGTACATGCTCACGCCTGCAAAGCACATCACTTCTCCTGCGGAGGCTCGCAGCGGCAACAGCGACTCAAGTGAAGGTATGTCTCGCTCTCCTTGTCTTTCTCTTTCTCTTTCTGTCTGCGCCGCCTTCTCTCCCCGTCTCTCTCCTTGGCGTGAAAGCATGGAGGACTTAGCCCCTCTCTGTTTCCCTGTGGCTCAGTCCGACTGCATGACACACTAGCTGCATGTCTCAGTCCTCTTTACTGATCTTTGAGTGGTACTGCAAAATTGCGACTCGAGACCCCTCCATGACTTCCATCTCCTCTTCCGACTCGTCGCTCTTCTAATATCTGCGCCAGTCAATGCTTTTCGATACTCCTTTGAGAGAAGTGGCTTGACTTTTGGTGCTCTCTCTTTCCTCTAATGATTTGATTGAGTGACACAGAATGTTCACGTGTTCCCCAATTGTTTGCTGTCATTCACCTGCAGGAAGTGGCGCCTGTGTCTCTGCTGAGAGCTTCAGCTCCCAAGTGATGCCTCCAATGGACGGGCCTGACTCGGGAGTTTGCCTGCCGTGCCCTCAGGGGGCACTCTGCAGGTTGGCTGATAGACGTTGCTCTTCGAGTCGATGTCCTTGGTGGTAAAAGGACAGGATCTATACGTCACCCAACGAATCGTGCTATTCGGCTGAAGTTTACGTCCCACCGTAGTAGCGAACACCTCTTCTGTGTCCTGCTATTCGTCTCTGGAGCAGATACCCATGAAATGAATTCACTTCGGCAACATTGTGCATTGCTGCAAATTTTCTCTTTCGCTTTCTGACTGCACGTGTATGTATGACTGCAGGGGAGGTGCCGATATTCTGAAGCTGGCCAATCGCTTCTGCTCGATGGTCAAGGTGCGACTTCCAAAAAAGAGTCCCGAAATTCGGAAACCCCTCAGCTTTGCGGTGAGTCATTCATCCTTGGAGCAAATGCAAAGTCGCTTTTTCGTGGCTTTTTGCAGGAAGCCCTCACAAACAAGGAAAAGCTCTGGGCACCCGTACTTCTTTTGGCACTTTGTAAACGACATCGTAGTCGTCTTTCACCTGTTATTCAGGTTTCAAAACATGCTACGCACCTTCACTGTCTGCAGATGAAAGCCATTCGCAACCTGCGCTCTCCCTTGAAAGCCTTTGTTCACTGGCTGACGACAACAGCGTATGATGTGGTGGTGCCCTCTCGCAAGAGCGTGGACTTAGAAGACGAGGTGGATTTGTCTCTTCCTTCGGACGTCAGTCCAAGAGTCATGCCTTTTCCCGACTACGGTGGCCCTGGGGAAGAGAATTTGATGAATGTCGGAGTTTCACAGGGGAAAAAACGCTGTTCACGGACGTCGATTCTCCTAATTTTGTCTTCATTCCACGCGAGAAAAGCGATTTCAACCCATAAGGACAATCATGCAGAAGGCCAAAGACAACGTGGCTATCTGAGGATCTTTTCGCGCCAAAACTATCCCCCCCCTTTTTCCGCGCTTCTTTCGTATGTTGCGTGCAGGTCCCTCAAAGCATTGAAGAGGGTGATTTTCCGGTCTCCCTTCTCCATTGTACTCCCTGCGCTCGAGTGAGTCTTCTTTTTCTTTTCGGACCTTTTTTTACCGAGCAGCGTTTTGATTCGATCTTTCAGATTGGTGAACGATATCAAAAGCGTCGGACAGAGGCGCCAACAGATAGAGATCCACAGATGGACGAGGAGACCGACAGATTGAGACACTTTTCCAAAGAGCCTTGCACAGAGGGAGAGAGAATGAAGCGAAGAACAGGGGCACACACACACACACACACACACACACACACACACACAGAGAGAGAGAGAGAGAGAGAGAGAGAGGCAAGCAGCAGGCAGCAGGCAGCTGGCAGCTAGACAAAAGGGGTGACAAGATCCGTTGGAGTTCGAAAACTTGCGTGGGGGAAACACCTTTGCTTGTGTCATCCTGTCGACTTTCTTGGACCCGTTTCCTTAACCACTGCCTTTTCCTTGTGTCCTCAATCTCCTTGCAGAGTTTTTGTGATCCGCACACTACACCCATACGAATGAAGCAGTTGGATTACGCCGCTGTTTTCAGAGGGAGGGATGGGATTGAAGAAATGCAGAATGGCAACGTGAAGCCCAGACCTGACGAGAAAACCCCGGCTTTTCTCCAGATGCCGTCAACTACGGGAGCAGACAAGGAGAAGCACGAGGCGAAAAATCTGCCAGGAAACAGTTGCAGTGGGCATCGGACAGGTCTCCTCTGTACAGAGTGCCCAAAAGGGATGCATCCTGTCAGTTCAATGGATGGGCGCTCTTGCATGAATGATCCTTCCTTCTCTTCTTCAAGCCCGTGAGCACGCCTGTCATTCTGCATACGCACTCTTCTCTCTCTCTCTCTCTCTCTCTCTCTCTCTCTCTCTCTCTCTCTCCACGTGAATTTAACCACAAGCTCAGGGTGCACCACACCAGAACACCGCCGATGGCCCCCGTCTATCAGAGAAACATCGTAATGCTGTCTCCTTCTTTCGCTGTAGATCTGCAAGCCTGCAGCTCCTACAGGAAATTTGATATCAGATAAAAATCGTCTGAATGACTGCAGCTTATCCAGAGTCCAGAATGTGCCCACAATTCCTCATGTAATCCGGGTCTTGCGTGGGCATTCTTTCTCATCTACGGCTTTGGTATTGGGATCTTCTCGATATCCTGCCAGGCACAGTCGACAGGTAAGTGAACGACCGAGCCTGTCTATGGGGGAAAAGACCAGTATTGCCAGAGTGGGCCTAAACACACCAATAGTTCTGAGTGTAAACAGCTCTCTCTCTCTCTCTCTCTCTAGCTCAAAATGTGGGCGGGATGGTAACAGATGTTTCTTTAGCGCTCGGCTGTTCGGTTTGGAAGCGTAGGAGGGCAACGGGGAGGCTCCGGGGAACAATCGAGAGACTGGTTTGCTGAAGGTACTGGACTTTGGGGGTGGGGGTGGGCGTGTCGTTCGCATTTCAGTCCCAGATCCGTTTCTCTTGGCTTTGTTGCTTTGATGACTTCCTTTCTTCGATTGAAGGCTTCCTTTCTTCTCTCCTTCCTACAGCTTTCTACAGGCCAATTGTTGATTGCGACCAAAACTTTGGACGGATTTTTGAATGTGATACTCTCTTTCTGCAGCTTTTTTCAAGTTGATCACCAACTACTTCCAGACCTTATCGCTGATGGACCTCGACATTGTCGAGACGGTTATGAAGCACATTTCGAACATCTTCGACCCTCTCACATCGGACGACCAGGAGACGGAGAGCGGAAAGGAGGACAAGACAGGAGCAGGAGGTGATGGCGAAGGGGACGCAGGGCACATTCAGTTTCATTCAGCAAAGACTGCAGAAGAGGACTCGGGTTTAGAGACGCATTTGACAGGAGGTGTGGCAGAAGGTGGGGAGTCTGATGAGGAAGGGGCACTTGCAAATCTCAAAGCGACAACTGAAGAAGTTGTGGAAAATACATCTGGCTTGTGCTTTCTGGAATCCCAAAGCTCAAGTGAGTAAGTGCATTGGCTAGCTACCTAAGAAAAGATCCCATGGATTACTTTTCTTTTGTTTCTGAAATCCCAAGGCCCGCAGCGGTTCTCCATTTTTTGGTTTGAAGCGTCGAGACATTTTTCTTCTACTACTTGGCTTTTTTTTTGCTTGTTTGTTCTCTGCTGTAGTCAACAAGACCGCTTAGGACGAGCGGATGGGAATGAGCGGCTTTGCTTGCGTGTTATCATACATTCTGCGTGTATCCAAATTCCACATTGCAGCCAATAAGATCGTTCTTGACGAGTGGATGGGAATGAGTGCCTTCGCCTGTCTAGCGGTAATCTGGTTGGTCTCCTGGGCCATTATGTCGGTTCCAAAAAAGGAAAGCTCGGTGAGGGGAGACACAACTACTCCGCCTTCGGGTAGTGGCGAGAAAAGAGATGACCAGAGCTCAGAAGGAAGAGACGCCGAGGAGACAGGGACAGGGCCCACTCCCTTGATCGGTCAGCTCATCCATTCTTTCGACTCTTCCATATACGCGGGACAGATTGAGGGCTCGTAAGAACCCCTGTGGTCCTTTAGAACTTCGCTTCTTCCAGAGTTCTTCTCTTCTCATTCCTCCCCCTTCTTGCCGATTTTCTGCCCGACCGCATGCTGCGCTTTCTTGTACTCCCGGTGGATTCGTGTTCCAAGAAAAAGGCAGTGTTCATCTCAGATTGAATGAATGAATGAATGAATGAATGAATGAATGAATGAGTGAATGAATGAATGAAGACGATGGCTAATTGTAACCATTTGTTCCACTATCCTGCAGCGAGGGCGGATACACAAGAGGCAGAAGAGGCGCGCTTTCTCGGGATCTCCCTTGGGGGCTCTCGTGCGGGGGCGGGTGCTCCCACAGAAACTGGACACAGCGGTGTTGTGCCAGGCACGCAGCAGACGGGTGAGAGACCCAAAGCAATCACGTGGCACGTAAGGCCAGAGGTCCCTGAGTGGGAACAGCTACACCTCTGGCACCTGCCCTGGTGGACCACATACGTCCGCGTGGCCGTCGTGTACACACTTGTGCTCTATCAGACAGTCTCCAAAATGCTGTTCGGACTTCTTAACTGTACAACTGTCATCGCCCCGGATGAAGGTACATAGTCAAGTCTTCGGCAATTTCCAATATTTTGTAACCATTGAGAATCCCCATTCTTCTGCTAAATGAATGGAATGACACCCAGTTGAACGCCAATTGTTCCAGCCCTTTATTTCAAGTAACGCCCTCCCTGTCTTTCTTCGTGTACTGGTGCTGGCTGCTTTTTTCGCATGGGCTGTTGCTGACTCGTTTTCCAGCTTTCCGTTCACCCTACTCTATTTGATACGTGTTTGCAGATGGATGGATTGAATCTCATTTGGTCCTGCGGAATTCATCCATAGTGGAATGCTACACGACCTGGCAGGTGGTGCTTGCCCTCTTTGGCATCCCCCTTGTCCTTTTCTTTCCAGTCGTGTTGGCCCTTTTGATCTTCTCGGTGGACAGAAAGAGCAAATTGGGGGCTTCATTTCTTCTTGTGAGTCAGAAAAAAAGTGCACAGAAACACCGAAATACCGACAGACTGGCAGAGTCTCAATAGAAAAGTAGACAGACAGTCAAGCAAGCTGCAAGAAGCAAGCAGACAGGAACACAGCCAGCCAGACAAACAGATAATCAGTGCAAAGCAACACACCAAAAGGCAGAAGGACCGGCAACAGCAAGGAAGAGACGCAAAAACAGACAAACTACATGACTTTTTCTTTCTTCATCTCCTCCTCTCATGCATATGACAAGATGCATATGGAAAAGAAATCATTCGGACTTTTAAAGACAGACAGACAGAGAGACACACAGTCAAAGAGGTGGGCAGGCCGGCAGACGGGCAACGATGCGTTTGAGTCCTTTGACTGCACTTGCTCTCAGCTGCTAGCAGGCAGACAGACAGTCGAACAAAAAAGAAGCTGGGAAGAAGAGATGCACCGAAATATACGGAACCTGGTCTCACTATTGAGTGTCATTCAATTACTGTTTTGCGCACTTGAAAGATATGCACGCAACAACCTGAGCGTGTGACGTGTTCAACTGCTGCACAATAAGTGCAAAAGGAAATATGGTTCGCTTCCTCCAATTCCACACATGCCGCAAACTTACAAAAGGGTAGATCCATGCACGCACATGCGCGACTGCAGACTCTCGAGTTTCCCTACAGGCCCGAGTTCAAGTACTGGGAAGTTGTGATCACCGTATACCGGCTTGCCATGACTGCAGTTGCAGTCGTTGTGCCGACGGCCTCCACACGTTCGCTGTGCTTTTGTATCCTCTCCGCAGTCATGCTTGCCATGAACTCAACATATGAGCCTTTCAGGTCCGTTACCAAATCACCTGCAAAGAAAAGAAGACCTCCTTGATGAGACCGAAGTCTCTCAGTTTTGCAACCTGGTAAAAAAGTAAAGAAGTAAAAAACCTCAACAAACAGCCAGGGAAAATGATTGTGGTGCTCTGCGTCTGATCCGCTTCTCGCAGCTTCTAACAAGAGTCTGTACTTTGGCTCGACCAGTGCCCAAAATTGTCTCGTTTGCTGTATTATTGAATCCGCGAGAAAAAGGAGTGACTTCCTCGCATTGCCTCCGCAGGTTCGTGTTCGAGCAGAACACGATCATCCTAACCGACTTTGCAACAACAGTTGTGGCCGGGACTCTTTTTGCAAGGCACTCCACATTTGAGGTCAGTTGGTTGGACCTCAGCATCCCCTCGCGATCAAGCGTGACGCGCAGTCTTTTCGCTTATGCACACCAATTCACCAGCCGCTTCAATAACCGTGTTCTTCTCTTTTCACCTCGCTCTGATTCGCCCAATCGCTGTTGTTGTCTTCCTCCTGCACGTCATTCTTTCATTTTATCTGCCTGTGAGCTTTTCAACATGTCTGTCTCACAAGAAAGCTGTCCACCTTTTTGTGTGTGTGCCCGTCAAGAAAGTCGAAGGCACTCAGTGGCAGTTGGTCAGTCAATCAGACAGTCAGTCAGTCAGTCAGTCAGTCAGTCAGTCAGTCAGTCAGTCAGTCAGTCACTTTGTGCGAGACTTTGTGCCTTTGCATCTATGTTTGACCGCAGGAGACCGGAATCGGACGACTGAGCTTCGAGGACGTCGAGCAAGACAGACTGTTCAGGCTTGTGAACTTTGTCGTCATTTTCGTCCCCCTTGCCTTCGCCTTCTCTTATATGAGTCCGTCTTCTACTCTTTGCGTTTTTTTCTCTCTTTTCTTCTGCCTGACTGCTTGCGTGTCTCTTTATCTGCCTTTAAATTGCATAGCGTTCTTCCCTCACAGCTTTTCATTTCATTTCCTTTCCACCCCATACTTCACATCTGCTGGTAGAGTTTGTTACTTACAGTCGGAAGGTTTAAATGAGCTTCCAGTCACTTACAATCGCATTTTTTCGTATCCTGCAAGTGAGTATCACATTCAGATGTGGAGAATGATGAGATTCCCCTCTACATTGCAGTTGCCATGGGCGTTGACGGCGCTCTCTCATGGTGGGTCTACTTCAAGTACGAGGTGCCGTATCTCAACCCGCCCTTCAGGAGAAATCCTGGAGCACCGTCGATCCTCAAGGCACTCAAAGATGAGGTCCTGGATGAGATGCCCGTCATCGGCCCTCAAGACGTCAAGCACTTTTCCATCTTCAGAGAGACGGACCTGACAAAGTACTACGCCTCTGAAGTACTTTCCCGCTCTCTTTACAGTGGCACCCCCTCCAGCCCCACAATGATTCCATACACCCCGATAAGGTCTCCAGATACACCAGCATTGGGACATCTGCCAAGCTCCAGGGAGAACAACCAGCCCTCTCCTCTAGAGCTCTCTTCTGCAGAGGGGGCGCAGAAAGAAAAGACCGAACCTCCGTTTGATCCGGTGCCTCCGCCAGGACCACCTCCCCTCAATGCTTTCAGAGTGTCGAGGGGCAATCGCGCTGGTCAGCTGTCTCCTGCCTCACGAGAAAGCAGGCCAAGCGAGGAGAGGGGTGCACCATTCCCTGTGCCGCCCGAAGGATCTGGAACGTCACCTGCAGCTGAAGGAGTGTCTAGTGGGGCATTTGGAAGAGTGCTGTTTTCGGGCAATGCAGAACAGCGTAGGCCAGGAAATGAAGCTGCTAGCTCAGGAATTGGTGGCACTTACCCCGAACTATGAGTGGAATGCAATGTAAGTGTTATAAAAATACACAACAAGCCTAAAATAGACTACCATCGTTTTAGTGATTCGTTCATGCGGCTCATGCCTCTCAAAATAACCATTTAATTTTTGTTTAGATTGAATTATATTTTTTATAATTTTAGACTTGGATTGTTTTTCACTAATTTTGAAGTAAATTAAAGTAAATAAATATTAGGGTGTATGCATTGATTCAATCAGCTTTTAAAGTAAAGAAATGTCTATTTTTATGAGTTAAAAAAATAAATAGTTACAAATTAATGACATTTTTCTTTAATTTAGAATATTTTAGATTATATAAGGAATTCACGTATCAGAACAGAGTTCGGGGAGGAGAGGATGAGCGAATGCGCCTCTCCTTGAATAAGTCAATATGGATTGATCAGTTTCTCCTACACGGTGCATACACAGTTTATAGTGTTACAGATTTGCATAGGTTGTAGCACGCTGAGCCCAGGTCGAAGTCCCTGGGACCGCGGCCGTGAAAGGCCGGCATCAATCGACCCCAGACACAATCTCCAACAATCACCCCCTGACTCGAACATTCACAGGAGAGTCACCTCTCTTCTTAGCTTTCGATCGACATGTCTTTACGAAATCTACCATTCCTCTCTTCATATGCATTTCCTTCTTCGCTTCAACCTGAGGCCTTTGACTCCCTCTCTCCTTTTCTAACTTGTACTTCGTGTGTCTGTCTGCTCGCTGCCGATTAGTAGAAACCCAAAGCACCCGTGCCTTTAACGCTCTCAACTCCTGCTACACATACTTCAACAATCCATCCATCCGAGGCTCTCGCTTCGAATATCCACTCTTCAATTGCTTCATGAGAGCAGCGCTATCTATATAAATCTTTACCTCCAGCGGCTTTATCCACAACGCCTCTACAAGACGATTCCATTGAAAAGATTGTTTCACACCATCTACAAGCGCACAAAGCTCTGCAGAGGTCGAAGAAATCAGCTTCCTTTTGATTCGTTTGCTCTTCTATGCCACTAGATTCGTTCTTCTCATTCCTTCAATCTTTTCCTTCTTGTTAACTAAATAAGCCTCAAAGCCCCCTCTTCCTTCACAACGGGAAAAAGAATACGCAACATCCATAAACAAAGCAAGCTTCGGATCAACCACGCCCTCAAAGCGCAAACTGTCGTTCTTTTCACGAGCTCTGATGAGGACAAGCAAAGCAACAACAAGCTTTGAACCAGTTGGGTGGGAAATAGGGGTGTAAAATCTCTTTTGGACGGGGGGGGGGGACTCCGTCGGCGGGGCAGGCAGGAGCCTGCCCGATGGAGGGGCCTCGTCCTTCGGACGGGGCCGCCGAGCGTGAACGGGGGGGGAGACCCGTCGGATCGAACAGGGGGGGGGAGGGCGCGCAGAGTTCGTGCATGCAATCAAAATTAATTTTTCAAGTCTGTCACTGAATGATTCACCTGCCCTGCCATACCCCGCCTTCTGTGAACAGTCGCTTTCTTGTATGGTTGTTCTGTTTTCTCTTGCCTTACACTGCTGCTGACTGTGATGGCCTCATACCATTCACTGCTGCTGATTCTGCTGCTTAAGCCCGGACCTCATTGAGATCGCTAATCCGTTGCCGACCATTAATTTTTTCATTGTCTTTCCCTCTCAAGTCCTTTCAAGATGCTGTGAAGATTTATACTTCAAAATGTCTTTTTCGAGATTCCCTCCGAAGCGGAGTGCGGACTATGCCGCCATGATAAGTAGGCCTGGCCCGAACATAAAGAGAAGCCAACTGGAGATGAAGGAAGATTGGGACCGTGCCATGAAATGGAACCCCGATCTTGTTGAGGAAGTCCGAAAAGACGGGAGACAACACCGATGAGCCAGAAGAGAATCTGACTGGCTCACCAAGAATTTTGGCTGTCTTTCTGCAGGCGCACAACGACTGCTCTGATACATAAGGGCACATCGATCACCTAATGTCTATATTGCAAGTGTTTCTGCCTCTGCCATTCTTTGTTTGATGACAAATTAGAAAGAATTAGAAGCTAATTAATGACACCTCATGATAGAGTTGAATTCAATTAATGCTGAAGTTAATTTTATTCAAGTTACAAAATGTTACAATAAGATTTTAGCTAGAATTTCAGAAGTTTAAGTATGTTTTGAGTTAGAGTGGAGAATAGTTTAGGCTTTATAAAGGTCATCATCTAGGTTCTCTTCATGACCTAGCACTTTTTCTCACCTAGAGCTCTCCGAACGGGGGGGTCCCCGTTCACAGGGGTCTGATCTCCCTAGAGCTCGAACGGGGGGGACCCCATCGGATCTGGAGTCCTAAGAGCTCAAACGCTACCCCCCCTCCGTTCTTATACCCCTATGGCGGGAACTATAACGAGACAACTCACTGAAAACAAAAGCAAGATCGGCAGACGTCCGACACACCCAACCAAGCACACCCATCACTTTCATCATCACCGCAACCAGGTCTTCTTCTTTCTTTTCTTCCCTCTCTTCATTCAACATCTCAGGGGAAAGAGACTTGCGAGGCAAATGGTCTGTCTGAACAGGAATTGACTTCAAGTATGCCTCCTAGCTGATCTCAAACCCGCTTTCATTCTTTCTCACCTCTAAACCCATGTAGCCCATTTCATCCCCTGCAGAGAGAATTTCTGGCTCATCCATCTTCAAACGCTGTCTCAAAGGTTCAAAGTTATGAGCAAAGTTAGCAGAAAAAATGAGCAAATCATCAACGTGAATAGCCATCACTGCTTTCACCTTCTTTTCTTCATCCTTCAACACAAAGATACTCTCAACGATTTCCTCCCATCCTTCTTCTGCTGCAATCCGTTTGAAATGCTTTCCATACAGACGAGGGGCATCTTTCAATCCATACATGGCTCTCTCTAGCTGACCGATATTTCCAGGTGCGAATCTTTCCGGGGAACCCATCGGGACGCGTCCTGGCAGCTGCACAAACACCTCATCATGAATGAATACAGTCAGAAACGCAGTACACACATCTGACTTACCGATCGTCCACCCCTGACTGGATGTAAACATAAAGCAAACCAAAAGAGCCCACCAAGCAGCTGTCCCACTGTATGTCTCAACGTTCTTTCAGCCATCTTGAAATCCTTTACACACAAGACGGGCTTTTGGCTTTCTCTCTTTCCCTTTCATCTTCCATGTCAGCACCCATCTGGTTTTCATTGCTCTTCTCTTCTGTGGTATTCTTACTCCGTTTATTTTCAATACTTTATTCTCCTCAAAGCTTTTCAATTCCCCTTGCATCGCTTCATTAAAGAGGTCTTTCTCTACCTCCTCTTCCTTTGCATTAATGTGCCCCTTCCTTAGGTTCACTTGCTTCATCATCTGGTCGACCACTTTTTTATCCACCACAAGTCTCTGTGGCACCTTCCTGAATCCATTTCCTTCTCTCTTCACTTTCTTCCTTTCACCCTTCTTACTATCGTCCTGTGCTCCCTGCATCCTCTTCCCTTCCTGTGCTCCCTGCACTTTCTTATCATCCTGTGCTTCCTGTACTCCCTCCGTTTCTCTGCTGCCTTGCTGCTCTCCTTCATGTGTAAGAAAGCTAGCAAAGGCTGCATCCCCCCCAGACTCCCCAAGCAAGTTGAAGCCAAACAACAAATCGTTATCTAGAATGTCTGGTAGGACGACTTCTCCTTTTCCCTCTTTCTCTGCTGGCTGCGCTGCCTGAACAGGTTCGCAACCCTGCCCTGACTGCTTTTCCTTTTCCTCTCCACCCCCCACCTCCTACTGCTGACTTCGCAACTCCAGGTGGCCTGCCTGAAGTTGAGAGCCTGCTGCAAATAGAGGAGGGAAAGGGACAGGTGCAGAAACAGAAGACACAGACTCTCCCACAATACGATCCAGCTGCCTGACGGCCGCTGACGGAACAGAGTTGGGAAAGATTGCCTACGACTTAGAGGAGGAGACAACAGCTTCAGGGTCCGCACCCCCTGTAGCAAAAACATCGACTTCTCTGTCTTCATCGACATCGAAATCAGAAAAACGATTAACATCATCAGCAGGTGCAGCTGCTGACTCAGACACTCCATTTAAAAAGTCAGAAGACACATTCAAACCATACCATTCAATCAAAGACACAGCACTCGGATGTACACACAAAGGTTTCCATCTCTTTCCACTGTCTGTCTTCACAAGAACATACACGACAGAGTCGCTTTTGACTCCAGCAAAGATCCCTTCCTTTCCTCTGACAGGCACAGCAGAAGAGGGAATCGGACGAGGGTCAGTCACAAGAATACGATCACCGACAGAGATGGGGAAAATGGGACGAACAGCCTCAACACTAAACACAGACACATTGGGCGACTTACCTATCGCAAACGAAAGTTTAACACATTCATTCAAAGAATCAATCACACCAGTCAACAACCACTTTGCACAATATTTCGGCAAATTCAAATCCGCAAGCAACGGCAAATTCAAATCCGTAAGCAACTTTCAGAGCAATTTTTTTACTGTACGATTCATTCTCTCTACTTGCGCTTGAGACTGGAGAGTGTAGATGCTTCTTTTCTTATGAAAGATGGACTCTTGATCACACACATGCTCATACTATCCCTTCTTTTCACCCACAAATTCTCTTCTGTTGTCAGTGCAAACCATTGCAGGCTTTCCTTTCATTTTGAGCTTCTCACCCAGTCTCTCCTATCTTCTTATCCACGCAGTCAGATGTTTTACTGCCTTCCCTTTCGAAGGCAGAACCATGCCAGAAACAAAACGAGTTGCAGCATCGACAATCAAAGACACAGGGGTACCACCAGGTAAAAACATAACATCCTGATAAATGATTTCATTGAATTCCTTTCCTTACACACCTTTCTGGCTCTTCTGAGGAATACGATACATCACAGCATTCACATGCTTGCACTGTCTGTACACATGCCTCACTTGATTACACGCCTCTCTGCTCACATGCGACATAATGCCTTTCTCTTTCATTATTTCATACAGTCGCATACCAGTCGCATACCCAAATCTCTTATGTCACATCAAAACCTCCCTTTCCCTCATCTGACCTTCAGAAGGGAAGCTTACCCTCCGCGATCGATGCGCACCTAACCGAATTGGCGGTCGCTCCTGCGGGGCCTCCTTCTGACCTTCATGCTATAAAAACGCCCACTCACGTACAAGAGGTCTATCCTTCCTATCTACGTTCAAACATATATGAAGTGGGCCACGCTTCACTACCAGATTTTTTGACTGCACCCCCCCATACACACTCAAAACCAGAACGCCTTCCTCCTCTTTCATACGCGTACGAAAACTGCCACTGTCTTTTTCAGGGAGCTCCACCCAGAATGGCTCACACACTTTCTGCAAGTGGAGACCATGCATACTCACAAGAGAGACTGGCACAGACTGAAAGAAAGCTCCATCCAAACGTGCTATCCTCCTACCTCAATCCACACACTTGACTCCAGGGAGATCCACAGTCACGTCGCTCTCTGCTTATGCAACGTCTCCTTCAACCTCCACAAACTCACTGTCCGTCTCCCTCACCTCAACCACACAGGACTTGACGTCTCTGCCAAAGAAATGCCGGCTGCATCCAGAATCAACCACCAGCTTCTTCACCACCCATTTTATTCCACCCTCTCTCGCTCCACCTGCATGCCCCATAGCGTATGGTCGCAGTTTTGTTACGTCCTGCCCGGGACGGCTTTCCCCTTCTTCTTCAGCAAGCAATGCAAAGCGATTGGAAACCTGCATGCCGGGGGAATGCGCTACACTCTGCACCTCCGAGTATGGTCATCTCCGTCCCTGTCCCCCAGAGGAGGACAAGGAAGACTGCTGCAGCTGCTGGCTTCTATTGGGATTTTGGCTGGGGGGAGGGGGAACCCAAGGGCGATACTCGATTCTGGGCTGCCCCGCATGCTTACGCGCACAGTTCTTCTCGAAGTGGGTCATATCCTGGCACCACCAGCACCTCTTTGGTCCCCATAGCTGCTGCTGCTGTTGGGGAGGAGACTGCTGGGCGGAGCGCTGACTGTTCTGTCTATTCCCCTGATTTCTGAATCCACCAGATCCCCGACCCCATCTCTGCTGGCCTCTGAAGGCTCTCTTTCTACCCCTACTCTGCCTCTGTCTCGCCTTGATCTCTGCATCCCAATCAAAAGATGTGAACCACTCAAGCTCCTTCTTCAGAGTGGCATAGTCAATCTGTCTAAAATCCAGCTGCCCCCTCAATCCAGGAAGTTTCGAATCGGATCTGAGGGAGTTGATGAGCTTCATATGCTGGTCGTCCGTGAGGGCGTTGACGATCATGATGACCTTGGCGGATCTGCGATCTCCCACTCCGCGTCATCGGAATCGAGGAGGAGATCCTCGAGTCTCTGGTTAATCTTCGTGAACGACAGCACCACACTGCTCAAGATGACGACACGACCGTTTCGATCACGGTGGTTGAGGAGCCATAGGAAGACCTGCATACGCTCCTACACAGCTAGCTGCAGCGCCAACAAGGTCGAGGAATACTCTTGCTTCATCTTCTCTACAATATCCTCAGGGTTCACCCGCTTCCATCTCCATCTCCTCACATCTCTCCTGAAGGCCCGAGCATCACTTTCTGCCTTGTTTAACGCGACGATGATGTTAGATCTCCACTCCTCTGTCGAGTGGATTCCTGAAGTGCTTCCTCTGCAGGTGCACATTGGAGAACTCCCTCCACTGCGACGCAAAGTCGACAATCTCTTTCTTTCCAGCGAACTTCGGGCAGGCGGTCAGGTCCACTTTCTTTAACTGCCTCGACGATCTCTTCTTTCTGCATGCGGAACCCACTCTTTGAGCTGCAGAGTGGCAGGAAGATGTAATGACAATGCCATTGGAAGATCCACTCACATTAGACAAGTTAGAGTGAGAGGGGGACGGGTCTTTGTCCGAGAAGAAAGCCATAGCATCGAAAAGCTTTCAAACTTTCTAAGCCTGAATAGGTCCAGACGTAAACAGAGAAACAGGGGCAATTCTTTCTTTCTTCTCTACTACTGCAGCACTGGTTTGACTGGGTGGAATCCATCTGTCTAACAAGTCTTCTATTCTCTCCTCCCGCTGGCCTAGAGGCGCGGCATCTCTTCGATCAAACTCTACACTGAGTCTAGATACTTCAGCACTGATCGGTTCAAAGGCGTCATTGAGTAAGCCCCTGAAAAAACTTTTTATGTCTTCAAAGTTTATCTTAACAACAAAGTGGCAATAAATCAGTCTGACACACTGATCTATAAGGAATTCACGTGTCAGAACAGAGTTCGGGGGGGAGAGGATAAGCGAATGCGCCTCTCCTTGAATAAGACAATATAGATCGATCAGTTTCTCCTACACGGTGTATGCCTAGGTGCATGCACAGTTTATAGTGTTACAGATTTGCATAGGTTGTAGCATGCTGAGCCCAGGTCGAAGTCCCTGGGACCACGGCCGTGAAAGGCCAGCATCAATCGACCCCGGACGCAATCTCCAACAGATTATATTGTAAAGTTGTCTTGTATACCAAATCTAAAAATATACTAATTTAAACTGATTAAGGTTGAAATCAAATTTTGAGCTCTTAGTATAGCTGTTAGTTTTCTCTGTCCTATCATGCATAATCATGCACTACACTACAGTATACTAAAGCTCTGATGACTGCAAGTGGCATTCAAGCTTTGATTGCTCCTGCCACCCTTGATCGTATTGTGTTCGTTCTTTCTGCAATCCTATACACCGCTCGCTTCAACACTGCAAGAGCCTTTGGTGCGAACGCTCCATCTGTGGAGCAAACAAATAGAAACAAATGCATAGTTTATAGTTTGGTCGGGGTGCGCCTGTGCGCGGGGCTTTTTTTTTTGTTTAAAGGCACAATTCGATCCGCGCACCGAACGCGTGCGTTCCCGTGCATGCATGTTTTTTTTTTTTTTCTGCGCGCATATGCATGCATGCAAATATAATTGTATGCATGCATGCATATATATATATATATATATATATATATATGTTGAACATTGTTGAACTGCAATTGTCGACTGATCTTCACGGCCGATAAATGACCATTTCTCTCCTTTGATCGCGGCAAAAAGCACAGAAACGCTCAAGGAGTAGATGGACAGCTCTTCTGAAGTTCCACTTTACTCTCGGGCAAGACAGACCTTCGAACTTTGAAAGAGGGGGCGTACTGATTTGGCCAGCCATCGTTGCTTGCTGGTCTTGCAACACCCTCCCCAGACGAAGACTTGTAGCCACAGTCGCAGCCCGTTTCGCTCGTTGTGGGCCTTTCAGAGGATGGCGAAACCGCCGGAAGCCCCCTCCTCCCTCGCAGCGTTCCAGGAAGAAGCGGGGGGCGAGATGGAGCTCATCCAAAAGTTATTCGAACGCTTTGACCCCGAAGGTACGTACAAATGGACATTTTGTCGTGCTTCATCTCTAGAGGCACGAAGGTCATTCTTCTTTGATACAATTGTCAAATATCTCTGCAGGCACTGGAGAGGTGCCCTTGGACAGTGTGCCTGAACTTCTGGAGGCGCTGGGGAGAGACAAAGACACAGGTCGGAGTCTGCATCATTCTCTGCAAGACTTCACTGCTCGGGTTTCTCAGAGATAGGTAGCCGATCGGTCACGGGAGTCCGTAATGTTACCATATATTTGTGTGAAGAAGCAGACTTCTGCCTCTTCTAGTCCGCTGTTGCTCTTCCACAGTGCGTATCGTCACTCCACACCCTCTACTCCAGTCCCAGTATATAGTTTTCCTGTATGCGCCGTTCTGCGTGCCTGCATGTAGGTCTGAGGAACTTTTTGCATCAACCTGTCTGCTTGAATGCGGTGAAGTTCGATCTGACACACCTGTCTATGTATGCGCTTACCTGTCTGTCTGTCTCTGTGTGTGCGCTTGTCTGTCTCGATCGTTCGGTCTTTCTGTCCCGGATGCTTTTACACTGACAAGTGCAGCCGTGCTCGTTCAAGAGGCCCTGAAAAGTGCGGCCTCTCCGGAGCGGGCGTCGGTGACGTTCGAGTCCATTATCTCTGAGTTGAGGGGAGTGGAGGAAGTCAGCGCGGACACGTTCATGACAAGCACGAACAAAGGCGCCTCTGGATCCCAGGAAGCCGAAGGACGCGCAGAGGATGCTCAACCAGACGATGGCAAAGGAGAGGGGGAGAGTGCCACAGAGGGCAACCGAAATGACGAAATTCTCTTGGGACCTGATGGGATCACTGCACCCGTGCTTTGTATGAAGAGACTTGACGATTTCAGAAAGCAGTGCGAGGTCGAAGGCAGGTACAGCGAAGCCAGGAAGGCCAGGCAAAAGTATGACGAGCTGAGACGACACGAGGAGGAGAGACAACGAAGGCTGGTGGAGTTGGCACAGTTTGAGGAGATTCAAGAGGTAAGGACGTCTAAGGCTCGAAAGTTGAATCTGTGTTTCCTGAAGAACGAATGCCCCCGTACCACACGGTCGCCCGAGTAGATGTCATGCTAATTTGTTTGTGACAATCCGATTCGATTGGTCAAAGGAAGACGAGATGCTCAAAGCACGGGATCAATTGTCTGACTTCCACTATTACAGAAGGTACAAAAGGGATTTGTTTTAGTTTACTCTTGTGGTGAAATGAGGGAAAGAGGCAGAGAGGAAGGATCGCGTTAACATGACTGAAGTTTCAGCCGAGTTTTCGCACTGGCGGTTTCCTTCGGTCTTTCGACAAATGCTGCTCCGCCTTCTTAATGACGGTACATCTATTGGCCATTCTTCCTGGTTCGCTTTTTTCTTTATCTGTACTCGCGCTGTCTTTCTAGGTCAAAAAAACCCAAAGGCATCAGTCGAGTCTCGAAATTTTTGTTTCTTTTGGGTGGAGGACACAGAGCTAGCCGATTCCCATGCGCATGTGTGCAGGTGGAGACAGCTCAACGGCAGCAGTTTCTTGAGTTCAGCTCTGCATGGGACAAATATATGGGGGATTATGAGGCGCAAGCCTACATCTCCATGGAAAAACTAAAGGTGCGTGACTCGGCTTTATTCGCTAGAGTGACTCATTATGTGTAGGCAGAAGAACCCGACACTCTTCAAATGACAGGTGGTTAAGTCTCGCACGCACACACACACACACACACACACACACACACACACACACACACACACACACACACAGACACACACAGCGTCGTTAGAGGAAACTCTGCGCTCATTATTTGACCCAAGACCGGAACTGAAGAACTCTTTTTGGATTGCTTCTTTCTCACATACAAAAAGGAATGAAAAGTCTTGTAGGCCTCTACGCTTTAACAGGGGCTTCGCGACCTGTCAGTCTTTTTGTGCTCTTATCCACTCTGCCCCTCCCGTCCCCCCTTCTCTCTGTGTGTGGATGGGCATGCGTGTGTGTGATGGTGTGTGTGTGTGTGTGTGTGTGTGTGTGTGTCATGGTGCATATTCTTCTTTCTCGCTTCACTCCTGCTTTCTCTGGTTCAATTTTATGCTGTCGTCAGTGTATGCATGAGTAGCGATGTTGACGGACTTGCCATTGTCGATATTGATGCAGAATCAGCACGCAAAAGACTTTCGGGAATATCAAACAAAGCTGAGTGACTACTATCAGCATAGGTCAGTCACATCTAATTGCTTTGTCACAGCACAGGCATCACAGATGGACCTGCCTCTTCATCTTTGCAAGAGCACTGTGGGTCATCTGGACCACGAAAAAGATGATTTGCAGAGCTTTTTCCTTTTCTTTTGTATCAAGCTCTCTTTCCACTCTTTCCTAATTTTCATCAAAAGCAAAATATCTTGCTTCACATTTTGTCTTTTCCGTCTCTGTTCATTGCACAGCCATTGTGGGAAAGGCATAGGCACCTCGGTGAAGAAGAAATGTCGAAGGGGATCTTCAGCTCCTCCGTATAGACTCGCATGCCTGTGCTCCCTTTTTGAGTCTCTCGCATGGTTCTTCTTGAAGCAGTCAGGTGCAAGAGCAGGAGGCAGTTTGCTGCATCTCACTTTGCTTCATCTGCATTTGACACGCAGCAGAAGCCAATGCCTGTCCGAAATGATATATTGATAGTTGCTCCAAAACGACTCAAGACTCAGTGCCGCTTCTTCTCAACGTCTTGCAGGTGCAAGCCGAAATTTTCAAGGGATCTCTTGGAGCTTCGGCAGAAGGAATACGCTCTCGGTCAGTGTTTTGTCAGTCTAGTGAAGAATGTGATCACTTTGGTTTCCATTTAGCACCCTGTTTCACCAGTCATTCGATTTTGCGTCTAGTTCTTCTTACGAGTGCCCATGATGGTCTGCTCAAAGCTTTCTTCCGTTAACGACGAACACTCACTCTTCTGAGACACGGACCGACGACTCGACAAGCGGAGGGTAACCTGGAGAGACTTCTGTCGATATTCGAGGAAATCTTTTGGGCATAAGCTACTTGCGACTTGAACAGAAAAAACAATTTCTGAGCAAGTTTGTTTCGACGGTCGATTATTGGTATGCAGCAAAATTTGGAAGATATGAGGAAGCTGACAAGGCAAAGGAGAGGGCAGACGCCTTGGAGCGCTGGGAACTTGGAAGACATGAGGATGTCCTGAGGGTCGGTCTGTTGCTCCATCCTTCCTCTCTCTTCTAGCATCCTTACCTTTGGTTCCTACTTCCTGATGAGGGCGGGGAAAAGAGCGACAGATCTCTTTTCGACTTGCTCACTCAGATGATCTGTGTATGGGTCTGTGTGACTTTGTTTTTTCCGCTTCCTGTCTGGCCAAATGTCTCTGGTTCTATCCGTTTCTGTCTGTCCTTTTTCCTGTGTCTCTCTTCAATCTACCTCTGACACGATCAGTTTTTTTCTCGCACCCTCAAAATGTCTGCATATGAAGGAAAGAGTGCCTGTCATCTTCATGTAATTCCATTCGCTGATTTCTTGCATACAGAATTCTTTTGTATATATGTATATGTATATATGTGTATATGTATATGTAAAAGAATTCTGTATGAAAGAAAATGCATCTTCATGTATTTCCATTCGCTGATTTCTCTACATCTTCGAAGTCCTCCCATATTCTCTGCAACTTTGTTGCGCGAAGGTCTTCTGTCAGCTTCACGAGATTTCCCGTTGCATGTGTTTTTGCGTTGGGTTGGTGGGATTTTATCCGCAGTCCCATTTCGCTTCTGCATATTCTGTCCGCTGCCCTCTTCCTCCCTGCTGCCCCTTCAGGATGTCATCCGAAGGAAAGAGGGGAAATTTCTTCGGAGGGAACAGTTGGAGTTGCAAGGTTTGTCAGAAGTCCTTTCAGCTTTCCTTTTGCTGTATATATATATGCGTAGGAAGAATCATACAAGTGCATTCTCACACTGAGCGGAAGTGGTTGGAAAGAATAAAGGAGCATTTTCCTCTTGATTGATTGGTCGATTGATTGATTGATTGATTGATTAGTGCCGTGGAATCGTTCACCGCTTGATTCTCTCACTTGCAGCGCTCTTGAAAAGAGTCCAAAGAGACAGGGCCGAACAAATCCGCCAGAGACAGGCGGACAGCCAGAGACTCATCCAGAGGAACAGAAACCTGAAGGTGGACCTTCTGAAGAAACAGGTGCGTGCGTGCACTAGAGCCAGACGAAGTGCTGATTCTTTCTTCTACTCCGGCAGCTGCAAATGATTTCTGCTTGAACGGGACACTCTCTCCGCTTCTGTCAAAGATCCCCCCCCTCAAGATAAATGATGCAGCTTCCTTTTGAGCACATGTGTCTTCAATGCGTCGTTATTGCAGCATGCGGAGAGCGCCCGTGCGGAGGTGGCCATCAAAACAATCCTGGGGCAGAATCCTGATGGTCAGTCGGCTTTGCCCTTTCGCAAAGCTCAGAAACGCTGGAAGGACTTGTGCCGCAATCAGATCAATTCGTAAAATGAACACCTTACAATGAGCCCTGGGAAAGACAGTCGGTCAATTTAGAAGTTCCCTTTCGTACTCTGAACTTGTCCGCGCACTTTTCTTGACTGCGCTTTGAATGGCTGCAACCGATTGATGGGCCTTGGGGGCTTTTAGCTTCTCCTTCCTTTCCGCTTTCACGTGCCTGTCCGCCGAATTTGCTTCCCAGAGAAAGTCAAAATGACAATTCAGATGATTGTGTTTCCATCCGCAGTGCATGTATTTCCCTCAATACACGCAGTGTTGGAAGAGTTAACGAAAGTCGCCGGCGAAGGAGGGAAAGCTCCGGGACTTTCCGAGGCCGTGAGGGCGTTGGAGGCAAGGAGAAAGGCAGCTCTCCAGAGGACAAAAAGTCAGCCGCCTCTCTCTCTTTGTGTCCGCGCATACAAACCTTCCTCCCTCGCCTTTCTCTTTATCCCTCCAGCCAGCCACGTATCTGTTGAGCTCCTGCCTGTCAGCCTGCGTGCTTAGCTGCGCACCTTCCTTCCTGCTTGCTTCCTTGCCTATCTGTCCGTCGTTCTGTTTGTTTGTGTGTTTGTTTGATTGTTTGTTTGTTCGTCTTGCCTCCCGTCGTCCAATCATCCTCTCTTACTGCTGCATCGCCTTCGTCTTCACCAGATGCTTTTTCAAATGCCAAAGTGAAAGATTCTTTCTAACACGACCAGCCCCTAGTTCTCATTCCAAGTTTCTCTCGCTGTCCCTCGCAGGCCCAAGTCAAGTGAGGCCGTCAGGAGCCCAGACTGCCAGGGGAGGATCAAAGTCAGGAAGTACTTCCCAGAAAGGCAGCGTCGATCTTCCTCCCCTGACCGAGAGAGGGAGCCTCACAAGAACGGCTGACGCAACTGCCGAGGGCGCAGGAGGAGACTCAGGTTCTCTCAGGACGTCAGTCTAAACACACACACGCACATTCATACATACATCCACAGAAATAGTGGGAGGGGGGGGGGAGGGGGAAACAATTGAGTAGCTCAATCACTTGAATGGACAGAATGATCGACTGAACACACCGAAGAGAGCGCCAAAAGCAGGAAAAGAGACAAAGCGAAATGCTAAGAAAGGACCCTAAGAGAGGAGCTCTCTCTGGACCAAAGCGCTGATTCCACTGTCCTCCTTCTTTCACATGCATACAAAGAAGCGTTTTTGTTGTATGCTCAAACGTTGCAGAGGCCTTCGAGCACCGCCAAACACACTCCAGACGGCACTCAACGCGGTGTCTTAAGACTTGGGGGGCCACTGGTAGTGGACAAAGTAGAACACAAAGTCTTTCATTCATGAACATTCGGTTCTTTTTAAACTGAAAGGATTCTGCAGCCAGAGTCTTATAACAATAAAGAATTCAGGTTGTAAAAACTTCTAAAAAGTTATGTAAGCAGTTGAAACCCTATCGGAGGTCGTGTAATTTCATCGATCATCAATGATTCAGCATCCTACTTTATGATCCTAGTGATCATCAACTTCATTCAAGCTGCAAACAATGTTAATTAGATTAACTTGATTGTCAAAATCCTAGCAAAAATCTAGTCAGAAATGTATGTTTTTACACGACTGAGCACCTGATTACACCTGATGAGCGATGTTTTATGCTAGGCGTCGGCTAATCGTTGGCTATATATAAAGAAAAAAAAAAAAGATCGCCCCAAATCCTTTATTTTTTTTCTTTTTGTTTTTTCTTTTTCAGTCAAACAACTGTTGTTTAAGTGTTGCATAAGTGTTGTTCATATGTTGCACACATGTTGTTAAGTGTTGTTCAAGGTCAAAAAGTAAAAAAAAAAAAAAAAAATCTCCTCTGATCGCTTTTTTTTTTTTTCCTTTAGCCGACGCCTAAGTTTTATATAAATCTTTTATCTATAACCCTAGGTATAACCGATTGTTTCATAAGACGCGCGTCTATCATTCGGTTTAAGTCGAAGTATGATTCAAGTATCGTTGTGCTATGTAGGCCATCAGAGGCTGGCCTCAGCGTTTCTAGTTAATCTAGCTCTAGATCTGGCTAGAGCTATGGAAACTAGACTTCTTAGTAGACTTCATCGATGCTGGAACAACTTGAAATCGAATGTCAAATTCCAAATAATTCTAGGAACAATTATATGCGCTTAATTCTTGATGGTATTTATATATGTAAGTCGACACCCGACAGTCGGCCGCGGGGGCCGGCACAGGGAAATTCGGAATATTGGTGATATCATGATTCAACTTATGATGATTGGTCTGATGTTTCCCTTCTGGGTTGAGCAAATCCTAAATAATCTAAGCCGACCTCCAGGAGTAGACCACGAACAAAACCTGGAACTAGATCTGGAAGATCAATACGCTATTAATGCTCAACTTTGAAGAGCGTCTTACACTAATCACTAAATCATCATCATCATTCTCCACTAAATCACTAATCCGAATCTAAGAAATAGACTAAGAGTCGGAACCTTATATAGTTAAAAAAAATTAATTACATATCCTAGCATATACTGGGCTAGATCCCGGGCTAGATCCGGGAGGTTTGAAATAATATCCTAAGCCATGTTAGTGGTGGCAACACCTTGACGTACATAGCCGCATGTCATAGCGGGAATTAAGGCCTAGCGCAGAACCAGTCAATCAATCAATCAATGAAAAAAAATTAATCAATCAATGCCTCTAGACAGACAGCTCAACAAACTAACAACAGATAATAACAGACTATCTGTTTCTTCTTCTCCCACCTGCAGAGACACTACATGACTTCTGTTTTTCTTTACAGACTGACAGACAGACTATGTCACAGACTATATGGTTTCTTTCCCGCCAGACAGACTGTACGGTTTCCGCCAAACAGACAGAGAAACAGACTGTATGGTTTCTTCAAGACAGACAGACTGTATGTTTCTTCTTCTGCCTTTCTTTCAAACAGACAGACAGACAGACAGACAGACAGACAGACAGACAGACAAAAAGACGGGACAGAAAATATGTTTCTTTTTTTTTGCCCTCTCTTCTTCTGTTCGGGGACACACACACAGGCTGCCAGGCAGGCAGGTTGACAGATACCAACGTTTCTCGTTATCCTTTTCCGGTGAAACTCTCAGTCATCAATCAAAACGGACAAAGTGACACATCGCGCGCTCGCACGCACACACACACACACACACACACACACACGCAC